>PVJI01017252.1:0-36122 GCA_004026765.1 Micronycteris hirsuta | reverse complement strand
AGTGGCTGCACCAGTCTGCATTCCCACCAACAGTGCAGTAGGGTTCCCTTTTCTCCACATCCCCTCCAACAGTTATCCGTTGCTTTGTTGATAATGGCCATTCTGACTGGTGTGAGGTGGTATCTCATTGTGGTTTTAATTTGCATCTCTCTGATGGCTAATGATGTTGAGCATCTTTTCATATGATTCTGGGCCCTCTGTATGTCTTTTTTCGAGAAATGTCTATTCATGTCCTTTGCCCATTTTTTAATTGGGTTTTTTGTCTTCCTGGAATGGAGTCATATGAGTTCTTTATATATTTTGGAGATCAGACCCTTGTCTGAGGTATCATTGGCAAATATGCTTTCCCATATGGTTGGTTCTCTTTTTACTTTAATACTATTTTCTTTAGCCCCACAGAAGCTCTTTATTTTGATAAGATCCCATTTGTTTATTCTTTCCTTTATGTCCCTAGCCCTAGTGGACATATCATTGAAGATGTTGCTGCATGGAATGTCTGAGATTTTCCTACCGATGTTTTCCTCTAGAACTTTTATGGTGTCACACCTTACATTTAAGTCTTCTAAAAATAAATAAAATCTTTAAAAAAAGAAATAGATTAATAAAGGGAAAATGCAGAAAAGGGGGAGAAAAAAGCAGAAAAAGGAGAGTGAAACTTAATTATCAATCCATGTGTGTGTTCACATGCGTGCACAAATATTTGCAATATATATGCAATTATATTACAATACCACATTTTGGCTTCTGGCCAAGATGGAGGCATAGGTAGACACACTGTGCCTCCTCGCACAACCAAAAGTGGAAAAACAGCAATTAAAATAACAAAAACAGCCAGAACTGACAGAAAATCAAACTGAGTGGAAGTCCGACAACCAAGGAGTTAAAGAAGACACGTTCATCCATACTGGTAGGTGAGGCAGAGCCGGGCAGAGAGTGCGCGGCAAGATGGCGGTTTGTGGAGTGGTACGGGCAACGCTCCAGCTGCCCAGAGAGGCCCGCAGCTGGTGCCCTTGGCCAAAACACAGCCAGTGCACTCAGCAAAACCCTCAGCTGGCCCACCCAGACCCAGCGGGGCCAAGACTGGTGAACCGGGCAGTCCCTCATTCGAGCGCAAATAGACCAGGAGAAAAAGCTGAGGAGCGGAGCAGATTGTGCAACCCACCATCGTGGGGAAATAAGGCCTCAAACCACTGAATGAAAACACCTGTGGGTGTTGAGGCAGCAGCAGGAGGAACTCCCAGCCTCACAGGAGAGTTCATTGCAGAAACCCACAGGGACTTGGAACTACACAAGCCCACCCACCCACAGAGCCATCACAGAAGGACCCAACTTGCATGTGGGTAGTGGAGAAAGTGCAGGGAGTAGAGCAAACACCATTGTTTGCTGAGGCCCCGCCCCCACAGGCAGCATCACAAAACAACAACATGGGTTGCCCCGCCCTGGTGACCACTTAAGGCTCCGCCCCTTATACATAACAGGCATGCCAAGAAAAAAAAAATGGCCCAAATGAAAGAGGAGATCAAAACTCCAGAAAAAATACAACTAAGCCATGAAGAGACAGCCAATCTACCAGATGCACAGTACAAAACACTGGTAATCAGTATGCTCACAGGATTGGTTGAATTTGGTCTCAAATTAGATGAAAAAATGAAGAATATGCTAAAAGAAATAAGGGGAAATGTACAGGGAACCAATAGTGATAGGAAGGAAACTGGGACTCAAATCAATGGTATGGACCAGAAGGAAGAAAAAAAACATTGAACCAGAAAAGAATGAAGAAACAAGAATTCAAAAAATGAGGAGAGGCTTAGGAACCTCCAGGACATCTTTAAACATTCTAATATCTGAATTATAGGGGTACCAGAAGGAGAAGAGGAAGAGTAACACATTGAAAACTTATTTGAACAAATAATGAAGGAGAACTTCCCCAAGCTGGTGAAGGAAATAGACTTCCAGGAAGTCCAGGAAGCTCAGAGAGTCCCAAAGAAGTTGGAACCAAAGAGGAACACACCAAGACACATCATAATTACATTACCCAAGATTAAAAATAAGGAAAGAATCTTAGAAGCAGCAAGAGAAAAGAAGACAGCTACCTACAAAGGAATTCCCATAAGACTGTCAGCTGATTTCTCAAAAGAGACCATACAGGCAAGAAGGGGCTGGAAAGAAGTATTCCAAGTCATGAAAGGCAAGGACCTACATCCAAGAATACTCTATCCAGCAAAACTTTCATTTAGAATGGAAGGGCAGATAAAGTGCTTCTCAGATAAGGTCAAGTTCAAGGGGTTCATCATCACCCAGCCTTTATCACATGAAATGTTAAACAGATTTATATAAGACATGGAGGGATATCAACAGGGGAGTGGGGGGGGAAAGAGAGGAGGTAAAAGAACAGAAAATAAGTAGCATAAGCGGTAGGTAGAAATCAGACCAGGGGTAGGTTAAGAATGGTATAGGAAATGTAGAAACCAAAGAACTTATGTGTTCTAAAACTAAAGGGCAGGGAATGGGGGGGTGGAGCAGAGGGGAATAAAGGGGGAAAATGGGACAATTGTAATAGCATAATCAATAAAATATATTTAAAAAAATACCACATTTTATCAATTCTGAGTATTGTTCATATTTTAATGGCTCTGTGAAGTCAGAATGTTTTATAATTTCTGTTCTCAGACCTGATAAAATTATTATCTTCACGGAATCTCATCTCCAAACATAAAACTATAGCTAAAAATTTTTTTTACTTTGGCTTTTTAATGCTTAGAATACTGTTTATCTTAAAGTAATTCAATGGTTATTGATCATAAAAAAAAAAGAAAATTACACTCATTCAAATTCATCCAATTGTGTGTTTTTCCCTGGCATATGGTATTGCTTGCTAACCAAGCACAATATAAAAAATTCAACTAAGCAGGCGCTTCCAATTCCATATTCTAGAATTCTTTGTACTCAAGAAGATGTAAATGTTCCATGCCACATTTAATTGTCAACTGCACACTTCAGCAGAAAACAACTCCTTGAATCAAGCTGCTGTGTATTTCACGGGAAAGCATTATGACTGAGAGCTTTTTTTTAATGTTGCTAATGCAGACATTATTATCCATGGCAGATGATGTATTCAAGATAGCAATTGCTTCCATCATAATACCCAGCAGCTTAATCACATGTTAACCCTGTAAGATGAAACATTCTTTTCTTCAATACAAAGTTTCCTATTTCTCAATATCGTCGGCTATGTAGAGA
Source organism: Micronycteris hirsuta (assembly GCA_004026765.1). NCBI lineage: Eukaryota > Metazoa > Chordata > Mammalia > Chiroptera > Phyllostomidae > Micronycteris > Micronycteris hirsuta. The sequence continues at coordinate 32,882 of PVJI01017252.1, read as the reverse complement.
CTCCACCTGCCATTCACTATTCCTTTTATTTTATGTATCATTTCTCACTCTCTCTTTATCTCTTTTTCTGTTCTTCTTAAGCACAATAATAATGAGACCTCAATTTTTCATTGAGATTCTCATTTTCACTGTCCTCTCTAGACATTTTCTATTTTTGCTCTGCTTTCTCTGAAATTATAGGGGCAGCAATAGGGCAACATTTAAGTGAAGGACAGACTGATGTATAGTCTCTTAAGGTTATATTCAATAATTTTTCCTAATACACCCTAAATTGCATTTTAGTATGCATGCATGTGTCTGAGTGTGTGTGTGTACTTTTTAACATTGCTGCCTGCTTTAACATCTGCCCTCCAAACAGATGCTGTTGGGAGCTTTGTGCTAATTGCATCTAAATCTTTTCTCTTGAAAAGCTACAGCTAATTGGAAAGTCATCTACCATATTTTTCAGACTATAAGACGCACTGGACCATAAGACACACCTAGATTTTAGAGGAGGAAAATAGGGAGGAAAAGTTTAAAGCAAAAAATGTGGTAAAATATTTAATAACATAAATAACATAATACTTCACTAATGAAAATGTAAACAGCCAGGTAAACTACATTCAGACTGTAAGGCGCACCCCATTTTCCTCCCAAATTTGGGGGGGTGCATCTTACAGTCCAAAAAATACGGTATTTTCTAAAGCAGTTGAGATTATTACTTCCAATACACGTAGCTTTGGCAGAGTCTCCCCTTTAGGAAGATACGGCTAATTATCGAGGAGCATTTAGAGCATCTATGCAGAGCCCAGAATGGGAGGTAGGTCACCAAACGTGGGGCTACAGAACAATCCGGAACTTTCCAGGGTATTCTTCTAACTCCCTTGCCTTTCTTCACACAGTTTTGTTCTTGTGCTAGCCTAGGAAAACTAGTTCCAAGCGCACATGTGACTTACAGAAGAAACCAGCACTGTCACTTTACTTCCAAGAACTTTTTCCTCTCCATGCTTGGGGAAGCCACACACAGGAATGACTACACTAATCAAAAGTTTGACTATTGCAGTGACTTCTATTTACTTCATAAAAATTGATTTTTAAAATACAGATCATAAAGGATAACGGGGTTTTGTTCATCATTGACCTTTCAATTGCTTTCATAAGCTCGAGACATTTAACTTTCATCCGCAGAGATGTGACTGATCTAAAGAGAGTTCACACAGAAAACAGGCATTCCCTTTTACAGAAACAACGCTTAACCTTTAACTCAGAACTCCATTCTAAGAGACTTAAGGTACCGCACTCACCTGTAGCTGGGATATGGTTAAAGGGTATCGGAATAATATCCAGGTAACGCCTTCGCTGCAAGGCGGAATGGTGAGAGAGCCTTCGTACACCCAGTAATCACGCAGCAGAGGGTCTGCGCAGCCACGTGGACATGTCACAAAAAGGCAAGTTAACCATAATTTTGAAGACTCTAACAATAATTTTCAAAATTACAATTTTTCCAAATAATACTTCTCAGACTGATGTCATTTTTAAACTAAGGCCTTACATGTATTTTAAACTAGTCATCATAAAGAAAAGAATTGATAGAAAACACGATGAGTCCTCTATTATTTATAGAGATTTCTATCAACAGTTTATTATTTGTATCCAAATACAGTTGTATAAACTTGATATATAAACTTAATATGTATAAACTTGATAAAACTTCATATGTACCTATATATCAAGTTTAGTCACTTTGGCAGAAATGTATCTGTGGTTTGTTTTTTTTTTACTTTATTGAGGATTTACTTAATTATACATAATATTTACTGAAAGCTTGATATATGTAAAATTCTATTCTACATTAGCCCATTTAATCCTTACAACAAATCAATGAGATAAGCCCTATTATTAGCCCCATTTTTCAGATGGAGAAACCAAATCACAGAGGGTTACATAATTTGCCTGAGATCACTGGGCTAATAACTGGCGGAGCCAGGATTCGAACCAAAGCAGTCTGGCTTCAATGGTGTTTTTAATCATTCTGTTCTAGCTACTGCTATCTATATCGCTTCTTCCACAGCAAAATTAAAAAAGTATATTATGATAAGCTAAAAGTTATTCTTATGAAATCTTTTAGCTCTGCATCAGAGGAACTCATGATTAAATATGATAGATAAATGTTCATTTTGTTGTAAAGCAATTACACGTAGAAAGTAGAAGACACAACGCATCAACCTATTTGGTTTTGTTTGAAATATTAAGGAATTTTGCCCTGGCTGGTGTGGCTCGGTGGATTGAGTGCCAGCCTGTGAACTAAAGGGTCGCAGATTACATTCCCAGTCAGAGCACATGCCTGGGTTGCAGGCCAGGTCCCCAATTGGGGGCATGTGAGAGGCAACCAGTGTGTGTGTGTATCCCTCACACATCGATGTTTCTCTGTCTCTCTTTCTCCCTCCCTTCCCATCTCTCTAAAAATAAATAAATACAATCTTCTTTTAAATGTTTTTTTAAAAAGAAATTTCATATAATTTAGGCAAAGATTTGTGAGGACCAAATTTAGTACAAATCAACCTTTAACTACAAATTATATTCTGAGTATTTTATACACAATTCTTACCCTTTTGGGCATACCTAAATAATCATTGCAAAGAGGTTAGTTTATAAAATTCAATGTAAAGTTTATTTCACTCTAGAGGTTAATAAAAGCTTCACTGATCAATTTTAGAAGCGTACCAAGGTTATTATGCTGATGCAATTTTTACAAAAAGGAAACTCTTCATGGATTCATGGACCTAGTGGTAAAGTATTTTTATTTCAAAAGGTTTACCTACTACAGAGAATATATGTATAGTAAAGAAACTATATTAACTAATAAGACATATATTTATATTCTGAGGGAAGCAATGTACTCTTATCCACAGTCAAAATTCATCTTATATAATCAGATGCACGCTTACCTGGTAATAAAGTGTTAGGATTAAAGCAAGGTATTATTTTGGACTTCCCCTAAAAAAAGAAAAAAAAAATTACCCCATGTTAACAAACCTTCTTAATTTTACAATAAAAGAGTTATTAGCACTAAAAATCCAAGTTGAAGTTTTCCCTGAATGACATCACTGGACCCCACAGATTTGTGTCTCATTCCGTCTTCCCACTGGAGCAACAGAGTCTGGTTCCAACAAGACTTCTGCTGAGTCTGCTACTTTCTACCGCAGTTCGGTTCTCCCTGCAATTCCTACGGTGAAACTTTCACCTGTCAATCTCGTATCTGCCCTACTTTTCCTGCTCCTAGCACATCCATAGCTGAGACTTGGGCCTTGAAGGTAAATGCCTGAACCCTGGTGGAACTATTTTGACTTGACTTTCCTTCTGGTACTTTGATCTTGGCATCACAACCTGCCTCCCAAATTCTTATTTTGTCCCATTTGGATTTGGTAATTCATCTCTAGGACGTCTTCCGCATGTTCTCCTCCTCCAGACAGGGAGGTCTGACATGCTAATGAAAACATTCAACTTCGGTCAACCTTCATCAAAGCCAGCTTAACTTTCAACAAAAACATGTGTGTCTTACTCAGTAATTCATATTAATGATCACTACTTTAAACAGTGCTATTTATTTTTTTGAAGTCCTTTGTATGCCTTTATTTTTTTGTGTGTGTGTGATCTGGTGACAAATTTTATTTTATTTTTTTAACATCAAAATTATAAATTAATTTTTATTTATTTTATTTTAATTTTTATTGTATTTCTCTCCATTTAAATTGCTCGGGCCTTTGAGGCAGACAGACTTGTCATGGCACTTGGACATCTCTTATAAATTTATTCTGTGAATGCAGACATAACAGGGAACATTAATATATAACCTCTACATCTCTTCCTTACTTTTAGAGACTATTTGACATGTAAGGATCCAGCTTACTTGCCTCCCACCATCCTCCTGAATTCTGTAACAACTTATGTCATATTAGCTGAAGAAATAAAGGAAAATTTCACCACCTATTTTTATCAGACAAACGTCAGTCAAAATGTGTCCTCTTTTGCCAGTTTCTTTGACTCTTGGCGCTTTCCCTTGGTACCTGGATTCATTCTGAGACTGCTCAGATCTTTGGTAGAGGTTCTTTACCTGGTTCAACATTCCCTGGGCTAGTGCTAGCATAGAGCTAATCAGACTTCATTCCCAAATGGGTTTTAGGATTGCCTTTGGGTCTTTGGATCTGTGTGCTGTGCCTGGAGTAGCCATACTCCCCTCCAAGGCCACTCAGACTCTCCTGATGATAATGTAACCATAAAAGGTACTGTTCACAACAGAACTTGGCCTCCCAGCAATGCTAGGCTTAATCACCGCAGGGTCAAATCAATCTACATCACCTTCCCTGGGATATACTATCTTATCATTTACGTGTACTTGCCCTTTTTTTAATATAAATGCTGTGAAGTATGGTTGCCACAGTTTTTATTTGTTTCATTTACACAACTTTCCTATAACCAGTGGACAGGAAAGTTTAACTCAACAGGCCTGGGTTGCTCAAATCCTCACATTTCAAAAATGGCCTGTCTTTAAGACTGATCTTGTTAATATAATATTATATTGTCAACTGTAATTTAAAAATAAAACAAATAAATTTTTTTAAAAAATTTTTAAATAAGAATGGCTATTTAAAAACTCCCATGTCATAGTCTCTGGGCCCCTGGGATATTCTGCTTTAGGGAGTGTTTTGTATGCCGGAGGCCTCGGCCCATGCTGTACCAGTTTGATGAGGTAAGTTGATCCTAGGATGTGATTTATGGCAAATGTCTAGTTTGGCTGAGGGGCAGGGTGGGAAGGCTGGGATCTGAGTGGCTGAGGTCAGTCCTGTACACAGTGCATGACCCCTAATGAAATCCCTAGACACCACGGCTCAAGAAGATGCCCTGGTTGGCAACACCTCACACGAGTAATGGCACATCGCTGCTGGGAGAATGGGGTGCGTCCCCACACCACTCCACTAGGAGGCGACACCTGAAAGCTGGGCCTGGTTTCTCCTGGACTCTGCCCCATGAGCCTTTCACTGCCTGGCTCCTCATGTGTGTCTTTCTGCTGCAGTAAAGCACAACCGTGAGAATAGCAGCTTTTCTCTGAGTCCTTTTAGTGAATCATCGGGCCTGAGGGTGGCCTCAGGGACCTCTTATACAACCAGGGTTTTTATTTCCTTTAAAAAAATGCCTTACCTTGTATTGAATATCCTGAAGGATTTCAGTCACAGCCTTTAGGCCTACATGTTCTTTTCCTATCTGAAATACATAAAGCACACACCATAACCACCAAAGTATTAAATACTTAGCTTTTACTCAAAATAACTGATTATAGGAGTGAGGATTGAGTTCACCTGAATTTCCTTCTTGGGGAATAATTAAATGACCTTTTCATTAATAACCTGATCAATGTTTACTGAAGGTAATTAAAGTTGTAACAGAAGCTAGCACCATCAAATATTAGATATGTTCTTGGATGTTTCCAAGAATCCATTCTAAATGTATCATGCTATAAGGCACTGTGCTGCAAATGAATCAAATCATATAATACAGCAGGATAAATGTTTCAAAAATATTTCTAAATGAAAACTGCCCTTCATGTGCCCAAACCCTTTCATTGTCTTCTCTGGCCTTTCTAGATCATTATTATAAAAATTTTGTCAATGTAGCCCTGGCTGGTGTAGCTCAGTGGATTGAGCGCGGGCTGGGAACCAGAGGGTCCCGTTTCGATTCCCAGTCAGGGCACATGCCTGGGTTGTGGGCCAGGTCCCCAATGAGGGCCATGTGAGAGGCAACCATACATTGCTCTTTCTCCCTCCCTTCTCCTCTCTCTGAAAATAAATAAAATCTTTAAAAAAAAAATTTGTCAATGTTGAAAAATTGTATTAACTCAGGAAAGTGAGTATGTGATTTTATATGCTCATGCCACTGATACCAGGATGCCTTGGTTACAACTGGACATAATTTCTATAACCACCTTTGTCACCTCAACTAATAATATGCTACTCATGACTTTCTATTTTAAAAGATCATATATCACTACCTCTTTGTCACGTATAAAATGTTCCAGTGAACTTGGGACTTTAAAAAAATCTTACCTTATGTAATCTGGACTTCACTTTTAAAAATTATAAGTGCAGTCTGATTTCTACTTTTCAACCAAGTTTTAATAGCCCGCGATAATGGAGAGCAGTAACGGCAGAGATCATCTATAACCTCAGATAATCATTGTTATCACTCGCGTTTTCTCTTCCACATACATTTTTAGAGAATGACCGATAAGGAGCTAGAACAGCTGTCAGTCAACATGTTTATATTCTGTTTCTCTCTATGTGATCCAACTGTGAAACATGCTAAGTGAAAGGGCATCAAAGAGAAAGGAAAAGGAACAAGAAATCTGCATAATCTAGAATACACTGATCAGTTCAAAATAATCAAGACCGTATTTTCCAAGTGTTTGAAATTCCTAATACGGGCTCCAAAAACAGAAAATAAATTCTCTAAATTAAAAAAAAAAAAAGAAAAAGAAAAGAAAACCTGAGGCAAATACATTCATGAGTGAGTGCCCAGCCTGGACCTTTAAACAGAAGCCGTCACCAGATCTTCAGGGGAAACGGCCTGTCTTTGTTTTGCTGCTTTAACCCTGATGTAGCATTTGGGTGTCTGTGCCTAGAGCTGAAGGTCTGTTTTCATTTCCCGGATTTCTGTCAGATTATAACTATGAAGAGTCCCCATCTGAATGTTGTAAGGCCCCGTCAAGCTGTGGTTCAGGATCCAGAACACTCCCCTTGGATGCCTGCGTTCTAATTCTGACTCACTTTTTAGCCTTGAGCCAGTTTACTTAACCTCTGCCCCTCACTCTACAGGGCAGAGGATAAAAGTGACAGGGTCAGAGAGAAGACTGAACCGAAGACCTGAGAACAGGGCATGGTGCATTATAATTCAATCGCTGTCACCACATTGTCCTTACTCAGACTGTGATAGAGAATCAAATAACCTTTCACATATAGTATCCCTTAACCACTCTTCCTGGCTCCTTTTATCTATAAAGATTATTTTATGGGCAAAGCTTTGTATGTAGTCACAAACTCGATCTATCAAAGCTGTACCATCTCCTCCCTGTCATCCTCTGCCAAGCTGTGGTCTGCAGAGGTTGCAGCCACCAAAAAGCAAGTATAGATGATACTCTGCACACCCCGACCCCTAAAATCCTACAGTAGTCCAGGTGACAACACACCCGGTGCCACGAGCCCACCAGCAGCCGTGAGACAATTACCTTCGTACCTCTCACCTTTGCCATGTTTCCCCACCACCCAAAATGCAAACCCTCTGGTCAGTTCCCTCTCCTGGAATCTCAGCCCTGCTTGGCCCTGTATTTTCACACCTTCCCTCATTTCCCTCTGTGTCCCCTGAAGCAGGACGACTCCACGTCTTTGACAAGCTCTCCTACCACCTCCTGGTCTATGTGAATCCCCTCAGGTCTACCCAAGGTCACAGCTCTCCCTGACCTTTCAAGTGGACACCGTGTAGCCTCCCTCACATAAGACTGAAAGCTGTGGTCAGTGCCCTGCTGTTACCTTCAGATCGGTACTCAGACCCACATGCGTAAAGCTGTCCTCGGAGTGGACCGTCCGCCACTGGTCACTCCCTTGCAGCGATCACCCCCTGCCATCACTCTGCAACATCCATGATAGCGACCCGTCCCCTGAGTTCATGGCTTGCAGCCCCATCCTACCTCTGCAAACCAATCCTGAGAACACACCCTAGCTTCGTTTTCACTCTGAAAACTTCTCACCTATCCAGCTCTCCCCCTCTTTTCTCTCTCTTTCCACTAATGGAGTACAAGGAGCCAAGACTCCCGGGGGACTCTGGCTTTGTCCCTTTCCCTTCCTGCTTACACTGAGCGACACCTCTTCAAACACTCTCAGTTCTCTAGCCCTCTGTCCTCCTAAATCACCTGCCATGCAATGGACCAATGGAACAATTGACTAGAATTTTCTACTCCTCTGTCTGGATAGAGAACAATCCATAGTGCATTGTCCGGGACGACCTGGGATGTCCAATCTGAAGTGGGTCTCCCACACCCACTGTTACATCTATTATCTTTCTTCTTCTGGTCTATTTAAAAACCCAATCCCAAACTCATATTTCCTTTCTCTATAAATAATTTTGCTTTGTATCTCAGAGATAATGAGAGTCATCAGGCATGAACTCCCCTAATTTCCTGCCGTTTTTGCCTGCAAATTAGTCCCATTTCTATCCACCTTTTCCTCCTGGCCCTCTATTTTGAAGGAAAGGCGGGCCCCCGCCTATGCAAGCTTAGTCCACACACACATGCTCTCCACCCCATGCCCTCCTGCCCTCTCCAGGAATTCCTAAGTCCATGATTCCCTTTTTTTTTTTTGGCTGGTATTTTTAAACCCTATATCTGAACTAGCTCTTTTGGCTCAGAATAAAAACTCAGGCGAATCTCAGATCTATAAATGAAACAAACAGGCCTTCCCCACCTCGTGACCCCTTTTGTCTTTCTTTTCTTGAGTCAAGCTTCTTGAAAGGGAAGTCTGTACTCACTGCCTCTGAATCTCTGCCCTCCCATTTTCTCACGGAAGTGCGAGACCCTCGATGGACTTCAGTCCCTCTCCTGTCTGCTTCGGCTGACAATGCTGATCAGCCCTTCTTTCCTTCATGAAATTTTGCTCCCATGGTTTGTGTAATTTTACTTTCTTCGGAAAGGCATTTTCACATAGATAACCTGAATTTCCCCTCATAGCAAACGGACGGCAAGTTAGAACTAGCGCTCCAGCGCTCAAACCTCCCCTCGCCTCCCACACTGAGCTTGTTCCTGGGAAACTCACGCTAGTTTCCAGCGCCATGGCTTTCCATCCCGTGCTCTAACAGTCCCTGCTCTTCTGTATGCGACTGTTTGGTTATTGGTATTCTTGTTTTTATTTTATTGTTTTGTTTTTTTTTAAAGAATGAAGCATTGCCTTCTATTGCTGGGACCACACAGAGTGGAAGAATGGTTTCTGGTCCTGATCAGTGACAGCCAATTGCTGTGTGACTATAAACAATGACTTGCCCTCTCTGGCCCTTAGTTTCTCTTCTGTAAGATACATCTTTTATCGCCTGTAGTATAAAATAAGACGAAATTAAAAAGATTCACCCTAGGAACTAGGTTAAATTTTTACCTTTTACAGCAGATGGTCCACCTTTGTACATTCACTAAATTCGTATATTCTCCTTTGTCCACCACAGAGGTCAAGTCTAAACTTTATAATGGCTATATCTAGTGAAGTCTCTGCCAATCTTATTTTATCAATGCTTTCTATAAGGCACTTCACATTATCTTGGAGTAAAATTTATTAATAACAAAGAACAAAAGGAATCTATGACATGATTACATTATTGACTTTTCTTGTATTTTGCAGTCAGCCGAAGTCCAAAAAACATTTCAAATTCTTTTTCATTGATAAAATGAACTCTGGTTTCAGAAGGCATTTTCTAAATCACTTCTCCTAAATCCCTGAATGGTACTCTGAAGAAAATTTCTAATAAACAAATGAACCACCTGCTACCAATGAATATGGTTACTCTTTCATGACCCACAAAGATCAAGTTTTATATTATTAAATTATCAGTGTTTTCTGTATATGTGGTTTATTTTTTATGTCTATTGACTTTAGAGAGAGAGGAAGCGGGGAGAGAGAGAAACATCAATTTATTGTTCCACCTATTTCTGCATTTATTCCTTGATTCTTGTACTCAATGTGCCCTGACTGGGGATGGAGCCTGCAACCTTGGCTTACCAGGACACTCTGCTCCCGCCAACAGCCAGGCCGTGTGTATGTGTTTAAGGTCACCCCTATGTCATAGAATTGAGGGAGACCCAAAAATATTCTGGGTTCCCATTCAAGATGGCAGTGTTGGAAAATGCTGAATTCCCTCTGAATGGGACCTGGAAACGAAATGAACAGAGCGCCAACAACAAGGGGCAGTGCCGAGAAGGGTAGGAGAGGTAGAAATACAGTCCACTCAGGAGAAAAACCACACCCCAGAAGAAGTGTTTCACAGCAGGGAGGGAACCCAAGGGTATGGAACTTTTCCCAGAGGAGCCAGGGATTCAAGCTCTACATCAGGCACAGCCTCCTGCGTAGGAGAGAGAAGCCCCCAAAGCACCCTGCTTTCAAAATCAACAGAGAATACGTCCAGGAAAACTATAGAATTGCAGAAAAAAGAAAAACCTGCCATTAAAGGGCTCACACACAGTCTCACTTGATGCAGAAATCAGTGTTAAAAAAAAAATAGAAAAGCAAATAGGCTGTAAGTTAAGAGTCCAACTTGCCAATCTTAAAGTGCATGCTGGAGATGCAGGAAGCAGCTGGGACTTTCTCTGGGGACTGAGACACTGGTGAAAGTCATTTTTGTGATCTCGTTCTCCTGTGCTGAGCCCAGCTTTAGTGGGTGGCATTTTACAATCTTCCTGCTAGCCTGCTAGTGCCACTGGGCACACCCCTGGGAGAGTCCTGCCCACGCCTCTGCCTCGGCCAGCTCCCCGGCCCACCAGGGCGCCCGCAGCAGTCACAGACCCACCATGTTAGAACGATGCATGAAGCACGGGGCCCCCGGCTTCTGTGCCCAGAGTGGCATTGCACTGCCGGGCCTCACAGGGTATCTCCTACATAAGGTCACATCTTTAAGCCTGGGAAACATAGCTGATCTACCTAATACATAGAAACAAACACAGAGAATTAGGCAGAATGAGGAGACAAAGAAATATGTTCCAAACAAGATTGGAAAACCAAACAGCAGAGAAAAAACTAAATAAAGGAGTTAAGCAATCTACTTGATAAAGAATTCAAAGTAATAATCATAAAGAGGCTCGCTGAACTTGGGAGAAGAATGGATGAACACAGTGAGTACTTCCACAAAGAGACAGAAAATTAAGGAAGTACCAATCAGAGCTGAAGAATATGATAACTGAAATGAAAGCTACACTAGAGGGAATCAACAGCAGTTAGATAACACAAAAGAACGGATCAGCAATAGAGTACCGCAAATCACCTAAGCTGAACAGCAAATGGAAAAAAAGAATTTTTAAAAATGAGCGTCATTTAAGGAACTCTGGGACCACATCAAGCACACTAGCATAGCCTTATAGGGGTCCCAGAAGGAGAAGAGGGAGAGCAAAGGGCAGAGACTTAGGTGAAGGAATCATCCCAAATATGGGGAAGGAAACAAACATCTGGGTCCAAGAAGCACTAAGAGTCCCAGACAAGATGACCCCAAAGAGGTCCACATGAAGACACATTACAATTAAAATGTCAAATATTACAGATAAAGAGAGACTTTTAAAAGCAGGAAGAGAAAAGCCACAAGTTATATACAAGGGACCCCCTTAAGACTACAAGCTAATTATTTTTTTTCAGAAGCTCTGCAGGCCAAAAGGGAGTGATATGATATATTCAAAGCATTCAAAGAAAAACCTTCCAAGGTTATTATTCAGAATTAAAGAAGAGATAAAGAGTTTCCCAAAGAAGCAAAAGCTAAAGGAATTCATCAACACTAAACCAGCCTTACAAGAAATGTTAAAAAGACTTCTCTGAGTGAAAAAGAAAGGATATAACTAGAAATAAAAATACATATTTAAAAAAATCTCACTGATAATGACAAACATATGGTAAAGATAGAAAGATAGTGGATCAACCATTTAAAAACTAGTATGAAGGTTAAAAGACAAAAGTCATAAAATTATCTAATTGTACAATAATTAAAAGTTATGCAAAATGTGATATCAAAAACACAGAACTCGGGGGTGGGGATAAAAATGCAGGGCTTTTAGGATGCAATCAAACTTAAGCTACCACCAACTTAATACACTGCTATGTGCACAGGTTGTTAAGTATAAACCTCTTGGTAACCAAAAACTGAAAACCTACACCGGACACAAAAATATAAACAAAGAGAAATGAACCTAAACATATCACTAAATAAAGTCATCAAATCACATGGAAAGGGCACAGAAAGAAGGAACAGAGAAGTACAAAATGGAAACAAATACATACCTATCAATTATTAATGTAAATGGACTAAATGCTCCAATCAGAAGACACAGGGTAGCTAACTGATTTTTTTAAAGACCCACATATATGCTGCCTACGAGAGACTTATGTCTCATCTAAAGACACACACAGACTGAAAGTGAAGGGATGCAAAAAGATATTCCATGCAAATGGGAACAAAAAGAAAGCAAGGGTAGCAATACTTAGACAAAACAAAATTTAAAACAAAGACAGTAACATGGGAGAAAGAAGGGCATTAAATAATGAAAAAGGGATCAATCCAACAAAACGATACAGCATTTGTAAACATCTATTCACCCAACATATCAATAGAAGCACCTAAATTCATAAAACAAATATTAACAGACATAGAGAAGAAACTTACAGTGTTACAATAATAGCAGGGAACTTTAACACCCCAATTCTATCCATGGGTAGATCAACAAACAAAAACTCAACAAGAAAACCATGGGTGTAAATGACCCCGTGGACCAGATGAGGTTGATATAAGTATACAGAACACTTCACCCCAAAACAGAAGCATACTCTCCACAACTGATCACAGGTTAGGCCACAAAACAAGTCTCAATAAATTTAAGAAGATGTGGTCATATCAAGCATCTTTTCCAACCGCAAAGGTATGAAATTAGAAATTAACTACAAGAAGAACCTGGAAAAATACAAACACATGGAAACTAAACGGCGCGCTACTAAACAACCAATGGGTCAACAAAAAGATCACATGAGAAATCCACAAATACCCTCATACAAATGAAAATGGGAGCACAATCTTCCAAAATATATGGGACACAGAGAAAGCAGTTCTAAGTGGGAAAATTTATACCGATACAGGACTACCTAAAGAAATAAGAAAAATCGCCCCCAAAAAATATCTCACCCTACATTGAAAAGTACTAGAAAAACAAGAAGAAATGAAGCCCAAAGTTATTAGAAGGAAAGAAATAATAAAGATCAGAGTAGAAATAAATGAAATAGTGACTAGGAAACAATAGAAAAGATCAATGAAACTAAGAGTTGGCTCTTTGAAAAGATAAGCAAATTGATAAACCTCTAGCCAAACTCATTGAGAACAAAAAGAGAAGCTAAGTAAATAAAATAAAAAATGAAAGATAAATTACAACCAACACCACAGAAATGCAAAGGACCATAAAAGAATACCACAATAATTATACAACCAAAAAAGGGACAACTTAGAAAAAAATGGATAAATTACTAGAAACATACAAGCTTTCAAGACTGAATCAGAAAGATTAGTTTACAGACTGATTACTAGTAGTGAAATTGAATCATTAATCAAAAGAAATCCCCCCCAAAAAAGTCCAGAACTAGATGCTTCACAGGTGCATGAATCTACCAGACATTTAAAGAAGTTAATACATATCCTTATGCAACTACTCCAGAAAGTTGAAGAGAAAAAAACACTTTCAAATTCATTCTCCAAGACCAATATTACCCTGACACCAAACCAAAGACCAAAAAAAAAAAGAGAGAGAGAAAGAGAGAATATTGCAGGCCAGTATCCCTGATAAACATAGATGCAAAAATCCTTAACAAAATATTAGCAAACCCAATACAACAATATCTTAAAAAAGACCATACACCACAATCAAGTGGGATTTATTCCTGGGATGCAAGAATGTGTCAATATCCACAAATCGATCAACACAATACACCACATTAACACAACAAAAGACAAAAATTATATCATTATCTGCAGAGATGCAGAAAAAGCATTTAACGAAATTCAGCATCCATTTATAATTAAAAACGATCAACAAAATGCACATGGAGGGAACAAACATCATCAGCATAATAAAGGCCACACATGACAAACCGCCACTAACATCTCACTCCATGGTGAAAAGCTAAAGGCTTTTCCTCTAAGATCAGGAACAGAACAGGGGGCTCACTCTTGCCACTTTTATTCAATGAAGTATTGGAAGCCTCAGCCACAGCAATCAGATAACAAAAGGAAATAAATAGCTTCCTAATTGGAAAGGAAGAGGTAAAACTGTCACTATTTGAAGGGGACATGATATTCCATATAGAAAACACTGGACTCCTCCAAAAGAAACTACTAAAACTAATAAATGAATTCAGTGAAGTTGCAGGGTACAAACTCAATATACAGAGATCTGTTGCATTTCCATACACTATAACAAACTATGAAAAAGAGAATTAAAGAAAACAGTCCCAATTATAATTGCATCAAAAGAATAAAGTAGCTGGCAATAAATTTAACCAAGGAGGTGAAAGGCCTATACTTAGAAAACTATAAAATACTGATGAAAGAAATTGAAGATAACACAAACAAATAAAAAAGATATAAAGTGTTCATAAACTGGAAGAATTAATATTGTTAAAATGTCCATACTACCCAAAGCAGTGTATAGATTCAATGCAATCACTATCAAAATATCAATGGCATTTTTCACAGGATTAGAACAAATAATTCTAAAATTTGTTTGGGTCCACAAAAGACCCCAAATAGCCATGGCAATCTCAAGAAAGGAGAACAAAATTAGAGATAACACGCTTCCTGATTTCAAACTATACTACAAATGTAGTTTGTAACGTGCTATATTTGTAATAGTGTGTAATAGTGTGTAACAGTTTGTAAAACTATAGTTTGTAGTATATTACAAACTATTATATTATAAAATATACTAAAGTATATTATAAAATATTATAATTTATTATCATTACCATTATAAAATATTATACTTTGTTATAAAAGCTATTATATTATAAAATATAATATACTAAAGTATATTGTAAAATATACTACAAAGTATAGTTTGTAGACTATAATATAGTAATCAAAATAGTATGGTACTCATAACAAAACAGACATATGGATCAAAGGAACAGAAACTGAGGATCAGAATACTGAGCCCAGAAATAAACCCACACTCATGTGGTCAATTAATCTATGCGAAGGAGACAAGAGTATACAATGAGGAAAAGACAGTCTCTTCAATAAACAATGTTGAGAAAATTGGACAACTACCTGCAAAGGAATGAAACTAGACTACTTTATTATATCATATACAAAAATAAACTGAAAATGGACTAAACACTTAAAAGTAATACATGAAACCATAAACTCCTAGAAGAATACACAGGCGATAAATTCTCTGACATCAGTCTTAGCAATCATTCTTTGTTGCCTTTCAAGCAAGGGCAACAAAAGCAGAAATGAACAAACAGGACTACATCGAACTAAAAAGTTTTCACACAGTGAAGGAAAGCATCAACGAAACAGAAGAGCAACCTACCGAATGGGAGATGATATTAGCAAACATATCCAATAAGGGGTTAATGTCTAAACATATAAAGAACTGACACAACTCAACGTTTTAAAAATCGGACTTAAAAATGGACAGATAATCTAAATAAACATTTTTTCCAAAGACAACATACAGGTGGCCAACCAGCAAATGAAAAGATGCTGCACATCACTAATCATCAGGGAAATGCAAATCAGAACCACAGTGAGCCCGTCCCTCACACCTGTCAGACGGCTGTTATCAAAGACAACAAAGAACAAGCACTAGTGAGGATGTGGGGAAAAGGGAGCCTTTGTGCACTATTGGTGGGATTGTAAATTAGTGCAGCCACTATGGAAAAGAGTGTGGAAGTTCCTTAAAAAATTAAAAATAGAATACCATATGATCCAGCAATTCTACTTCTCGGTATATATCCAAAGACAATAAAAACACTAATTAGAAAACATATGCACCCCTAATTTTATTGTAGCACCGTTTATAATATTCAAGATATGGAAGCAAACAAAGTGGCTATTTATAGATGAATGGATAGAGAAGTTTAATATATATTACACACACACACACGAATATTACTCAGCCATAAAAAATAATGAGATCTTGCCATTGAAACAAGGATAGAAGGTATTACGCTGAATAAAATGAGTCAGACAGAGAAAGACAAATACTGTATGATTTCACTTATATGTGGAATCTAAAGCAAACAGAAACACACTCAGATTCAGAAAATGAAATGATGGTTGTCAGAGAAAAGAAGTACATTATTCCACTTATAAAATAAATACGACATAAAATGCTATGCACAGCATGGGGATATAGTCAATACTAACATTGTAAAATTTTTGTATGGTGACAGAAAGTTACTAGAGACTTATCATCGTGATCATTTCATAAGTATATAAACATCAAATCCTTATGTTGTACTCCTGAAACTAATATAACATATGTCAACTCTACTTCAATAAAAATAAAATATGTTGCTTTCAAATATTATATATATATATTTATATACACACTGCAAAGTTAATTGGAAACAAGCATTTGAACAACATAACAATCACAGGTAACCATTTACCTGAACAAATAAAGCAATGATGGCGATTCCATGTGGCTTCCCCACAGCCTCATCAATACTGCCAAACAGGGTGGAGTTCCAGTGGATCAGATGCAACTGGGTGAGCAACAACAGACAGGTCACCTCGTTACTAAATGTACTTCCATTTAGAAAAGCAAAGACATATCAACTTTCCTTTACTATATATATATGTATGGTATGATATGCAACACGAATATCACAAGTAGACTACTGTTTTAATACGGGTTCTCTGTAGGAATGTCTTCCTTCTTATTTCTGAACAGAAGTGATGCTCAGTGAACTGCTGCCTCTCCGGTTCTGCTTTAGTCCTAATCAAGACCATGTTGAAGGAGACTGGCAGATTTCACATTGATTTAGTTGCCCTTCTTTGTCATACCCTCTGGGTCTCAAAGGAACAAAACTCTGGGTCAGGGCAGAAACACTGGAACTCATTCACAGGATGAGCACCTGCAGTAATTCCGTCAAGACTAAGACAAAGCCAGTCTCAAATTCTGATAAATTATTTCATCCCTCTAAGAATATCCAGAGATAGGATCCTATAAAAAACGCTGCCTCTTTTTAAAGCCATGGTGAAATAATAAAAGCTGATAAGGAGTGCTAAAAGGAGGCCTTTCCTTGCACTGAGATAAAGTTTTATCCATGAAGGAATGACAAACAATGCTCTAGAGGACTCCTTCGCTCCTGGTCTCATAAAGCTTTGTTGCTTTCAGCTTATCTAGAAAATGCACTTGCTCCTACAGCCCTGATAAAACCCTTGCAAGAAGCCAAATTCAATTCCTTGGCTAAAATTAAATGGCCACTGAGGTTCGTAGTATGACAGAAGCTAGGTAAGCCTCCGCCTGGAATACCATCTTCGTCACTATAGCTTTTAATCAAGTTATAATTACTCACTATTTTAAAACACTGTCTTATTTAAAATTAGTTCTAGTCCAAAAACACATAGTTAAAATTCAATTGCCATGTCATTTTAGTATCCAAATTAAAATATTATTGAAAATTATCATGAGAATTGCCACAAATTTGTTTTTTCGGCTAAATTTGTCCAAGAATCTGAAATTCTAAAACTGACCACTAGAGGGAGGTAATGAAGTCTTCTGCCCATTTGTAATAGGAATGGTAGCCTCAGAAAAGACTATACCCAAGACCAGGGTAGGGTCAGGCTATGAAAAAGCCATAAACGTAACTGCCCAATAAACGTAACTGTCAAGGCACTGCCATTAAGAAAACAATGTTTTATAGCCTTTCAGTTAATAATCAAAGACCAACCAATTTTAATCTTTCCCTGTCTGGCTGCAACAATAGCACGGGCGTCCCAGTGGTACAGACAAGTGTACATTGGTGCAGATAAGAACTGATTACCTTAATTAAATCAAGAAAGAAGGCCCCAGGTTGAAATCTAATTTTCTTTGACAAATTACAAAGTTCAAATCAACATTTTCCTTACTTCTCACTGCCACATTATGGGGTATTTTTTTCTGACACAAAACAAATAAACCAAAACAGCATCATCTTTCTTTTTTTTTTTACCACCCTCACAATTCAGCAACACTGTCACTCACACCAGCTCTTCAAAATCTGCTTCACATTTTTCGTGTTTAAAAAATTTAAGGGCACCCACTCCTTAAGTATGTGCTATACGCAGTGACTTCATTTCCAAGAGGGTAGTACAGAAGAGTAACCTTACAACAGAGAAATCTGACAAACACTACCTGAGCCAGGTGATCAAGGTCAAATTCAGCAGTTATCAGTCATGTTGATAAGTACAGATGGTTAATTTAAGTACAAAGCAAATTTCCAACACCGTCTGGAGACCCATTATAACCTAGTGCACATTTAATTTTATGTAGTAGTAACTGTGATGCACAATCCACAAGCATAACACTCTACAGTGTATTGCCTCTTAGCTGTAGCTCACTCTGTGCTCCCGAAACCCCTCCTCACTCCACCTGTATTAGTCCACTAGGGCTACCGTGACAAAGAACCACAGATTGAATGGTGCAAACAATAAAGATTTATTTATTTCTCGTAGTTCTGGAGGCTGGAGTCCAAGATCAAGGTGTCAGCAGGTTTGGTTGCTTCTGAGGCCTCTCTCCATGACTTGCAGATGGCTGCCTCCTCCCTGCATCCTCACATCCTCTTTTCTCTGGGCATGTCTGCGTCCCAGTTTCCTCTTCTCGTAAGGACACCAGTCACACCGGATCAGGCCCTGCCCTAACAACCTCATTTTAGTCTAATTACCTCTGCAAAGATCCTGTCTCCCAGTATGGTCACATTCTGATGTACTAGGAGTTAAGACTTCCAAATATGAATGGGGTGGGGGCACAATTCAGCCTGTAACACCACCTACCTCACCTTTCCCTCACCTTCATGAAATTTTTTCAGATCGCAAAAGCCTGAATTTTTCACATCAATTTCTGTTCTCCCACAGCCCCGTTTTTATCCCCATCATCTTGTATTTCCCCTTATATTAGAGTTGCTCTGTTCCAAAAAGCGGAGACATACGGATACAAAAATTATCAGTTCTCTGAAGAACTAAGAGTACCTGTGGGTAACAAAAGGGTACAGAAGTCTGGCAGGGTGGGAAAGAAGAGGCTAGGAAGTTAGAGGGGTTCAGATTGCACAGAGCTTTGAGTTTTATCCTAATTGTGTTTTGGGAATCACTAAAGCAATACTTAGTGAATATCCTTAAAATGAACCTTAATTCATCTTTCAGTAGATAGATAGACAGAGACAGACATAGACATGGATCTGTTTAGATATGCAAGGTCTGTCTGGAAAAAGTCCAGCCATTATTAACATAATGAGAACAGTTTGTGAAACATTGATGTAACCTGGCAGCCAAGGAGAGTGGACTGGAATGTGCATGCATGAACAATGACGACTTCACTGTACTAGTCAGTGGGGCAGTAGATGCCGTTGAGTGAGCACGTGCACTGTGTGGCCACTGCATTCAAAATAATTGAGTGACTAGAGCAATGAATCTGCATCAAATTTTGCATTAAGCTTGAACATTCCTCGTGGAAACTATTCAGATGTTCAGAAGGCTGCAGCTAGGGGCAACTGAAAATTGGCACCTTCATCAAGACAACATGCCTGCTCATGCATCGCATCTCATGCAAAGTTTTCTGGCAAAACATTAAATCTCCCAGGTGACTCAACCCCTCTATAACTCAGATTTGGCACCCTGTGGCTCCTTGTTTTTTCCCAAAACTAAAATAACCTCTGAAAGGTAAAAGACTTCAGACCATCGATGAGATTCAGGAAAATAAGTTGGGACAGCTGATGGCAATTGGGAGAACTGTGTGAGGTCCCAAGGTGCCTGCTTTGAAGGGGATTTAGGTGTCATTGTCCTGTATAGAGTGTTTATTGCATCTCACATCTTCTTCAGTAAATGTCTCTATTTTTCAGAGCACATGGCTGGATACCCTCTAGACAGACCTTGTAGAACTGTTTCTCTGGAGAACCCTAACTGATACAGGTTGTACAAACAAATGAAAAAAAAAAGTATAAAGATGAATGGAGGTTTAAGTCTGAACAAGACTAGTAGGAATAAAGACAGGGCTCTAACCATTAAAATGGTAATATTTAGAATTTATTCTCCTAACACTAAATACGGTTCCTTGGGGGAAGGGAAATGGGGATACAACAACCCACTGATTATCAGAAAGAACAAATTAGAACTTCTGCTCATATTTATCCAGAGCCTTTTTAATTTTGATTCTCCTATACTTCACAAAATAGATTTTATAGATAGGTAGGTAGATAGGTAGAAAAGAAAGAAGGAAGGAGGGAGGGGGGAAGAAGGAAGGGAGGAGAGAGAGACAAGGAAAATGAAAATACATATTAGTACATGAATGTAATTTATTAATAAATATGGGTATATTAAGGATATGTGCTCCAAATTTCTTTTAGAAACAAACGGTTTTGAATGGAAAGGCATGTGATACTAAGAACATGGTTTAGAAAATGAAGAAGTGGCCCACTGTGTCTAAGGGAGGCCTAAGCAGAGAGTTATCATCAGGCCAGGGGCGCTGGAAGGTGAACTTCAAAGCCTGCAGAAGACAGGCTCTGGGTGTGCCTGGTCTACAGCAGAGGACGGACGAGGACGCAGAAACCCAGCACACCTCTGCAACTCTACTGATCAGTTCTTAGAGGCAACATGCTCTTGTAAAAGGCCTCTGCGCTGGGAACCACAAGCTTTAGATTCCTGTTTCAGTTCCACAACTCTTCTGTTCTGTGAACTTCACAAGGCACTAACTTCTTTGGGCATCAGACTAACATAAGGAGTGCTCCATCTTAAAAGCATGGCTTCTTCATACCTTTCCCTGACCTCCCATGGTACTCTCTCTCTTCCTATATTATCACATTTTGCTGTAGGTGTAGCCAGCAAAGGCATAGAAGAAGAGTGATGAATTTTGAGGATGGAGAGCAGCTTAATAATTTGTAGTGAAGACCAAGTATATAGATGCCTCTTACCATGTCTGAGGAGTATAAGGGTTAAATGGTATTATTGCTACATCTACTGCCTATACTCAGACAGCCCCCCTCTGCTCGGTCACTTCACTCCTTGAGGGCCCACTGGACTAAAGATGACCCCAGGCAATACTCAGCCTCACTAGGGCCTTCTGGAACCTTGTGAACACACAGTCCAGCAGATGGCACAGGCGCTGCTTCTTGAAGGTTGAACACAAACTCCAACTACGGCCACCGAGAATAATAGTTGAGGAAAAAAGAAACAAGAATTCTCCCTCACCTGAAACAATGGGCAGCTCTCCACTCTCCCTTCATGGATTCTCCCTCAAAAGACAAAAAGTTTTGGCTTCCTCCCAACTCAGGTATGTCAGAGTAGAGGAACGTAGTTTTCTGTAACAATTAAAACTGAGTCTTTCCTCAGTTCTGTTTTCCCCCCACACTCCCCAACCACAGACACCTCAATGTATGTGGACAGATATGTCCTTGTGTTTGCTAACAATGTACATATTACAAAGAAATAAAAAAGCAAAGATACATGATCACTCTATCAGCATTGTGACCATCATTCCTCCCTATTTCAAAAAAATCTGACCATGGGATAACAACCATTAACATCCTCTTCATGGTTTTAGAGAAAATCTTTGACTGAGCCTTTCCCATAGGGCTCACAAATTCGAACTGCCTACAATCGATTATCCTGCTGTGCCATTAGTGCCTGTGAAACGTTCATCTTAATGTACTTAACTTATAGCAATAAATTTTTCCAAAGTTATGAAACTGTGACAAGCCGTAGCCTTATAATCATTTATTTGTCACTGAGAAAATAAGTTTGAAGATCTCGTGGCAGCCTAACAGAAAGCTATCTTCAAGATAAATGAGGTTTATTATTAACATAAATAACACGACAGCATTAAAGTACGAAGGAATGAATCATGAGAAATGGAAAAGGCAGTAAAAACTGCAGAGGCAATTACGACACAAATTTCCTTCCCGGGTCCAGTGTGCTCACACGAGCTCTGTGAAGTCTCTCATCCTCAGATGCTTAATGGACACTTCCTTTCGAATGGCTTTGTGTCGACTGAGCTAAGTATTTCTAGGACTGACATCAATTTCCTTAAGAAAAAAAAAAAAAAGTACCCTCCCAGTCTCTTGATGGAGCGAGCCTCCAGTCTCCCAGGCTTGAGACCTTGAACCTCCACCCTTTATCTCCAGCTCACCACGGCCTTGCCCGGCCCTTAACTGTTTACAGGACAAAGCCCAACGAATCTCTCTTTAATGCAGGTTTCACCACATTTTCTCTGCTCAAAAATGTCC
Organism: Micronycteris hirsuta; assembly: GCA_004026765.1. Taxonomy (NCBI): domain Eukaryota; kingdom Metazoa; phylum Chordata; class Mammalia; order Chiroptera; family Phyllostomidae; genus Micronycteris; species Micronycteris hirsuta. Next base: position 10,650 of record PVJI01017252.1, on the reverse strand, counting down.
AATTTCTTTATTTTACCCATATCAGGCTTAAATTTCTGTAACCCCATTCTAACTATCCCTAAGATACTCAAACCAAGTATATCTCCTGACCCCTCACAACAGCCCTCATTCTGTTTATATTCCACTCACTGGAAATGCTGTTCCCTTCTCCCAATCCTACCTCACCTCCTAGGCCCTGGCAGGCCTTTGACAGACAGATAGATTGGAGATGGAGATGATGGATAGGGGACAGAAATACAACTTGAACTAACCGATATGAAAAAAGGGGGCTAACCGAGTTTCTACCCTAAATCACTTACCAAAAGTAAGATGAGCTCAGTTTTAGGAGACTTGAAAGTTATATCAGAACAGTTCCATTGGTCTCCCACAAGTAAGAGACGCAGAACAAGAACGGCTCACGGTACAGAACACAGCTATTGCTGATACCTAGAGACACCCTCTCAGAGTCAGGTCACCCACGGGTCAGGTCGCCAAGGAGAGTGACAGAAGGGCAAGGACTTAAGCTTTGGGAAATGGTGACATGAGGAAAGGGAGGAAGCCCAGAAAATCCCCAAGTCCTGTTAGGACGAAGGAGAAGGACTCTCTAGAAAAAAGGGTGGTCCACAGTGTCAAGGCTACAACAGCTACAGAGAAACAAACAAAAAAATGAGGACGAAAGGAGATTTGGCTAGTTTTTGAAGATTACTGGGCAGGACTTGCACTAAAACACAAGGAGCGGCGCAGACATGAAGGCCTCAGGACGGACTGAGCGGGGCCAGGTGGGCAGTGGTTTCTTTTTAACGAGGAGAATCAGCGTGCCTGAGTTGACGCAAAAGTCACCCTTCAGTTCTAGCGTTCTTTAATCCTATAATGGGGAAAAGTAAAACTTGAAAAAATCACAGACTGCTATAAATGTTCACGTCAGAAGTACTCGATGCACTTACGAACAGATGTAAATGACCCTGAAAAACATTTTTCTGCCAAACTCTAGTCATCAAGAACTTCCGTCTGAGCCGAGCCCCCAACCCGGCACAGACTCACAGAGGAAAAAGAGTCATCAGGAGCACAGCCTGGTTTCTAGGCCCTGACTTTGCTTGTTTTCCTCAGTCACAAAGAAATTCAGCTATGGAGAGCTGTAAAAAATCCAGCTAGTTTTTGAGTTTTGGGAGCCAAGTCTCTCACATCGACCGCACTCTCACTCCTAAAATATCCATTCTCAGAGCATTCGGAAAGAGCTATAAAACTAGAAAATGGAAAAAAAGTTACTGTCTCAACTACATTTATGACATTAGGAGTTGAAGGAAAGAAGGTATTAAATACTGAAAACTGAAAAAAGGTGGAGAGGAGGAACTGGTGAAATGTTTGAAAATGAAATGGGAGCATTAACTAACTGAAAAACAGCAGAGAAAGCCCCCTCCCTCCAGACTCACTCTTAATTACCTGAAGCAGTCATTCATCTGCACAGAAATTGAGATTTAGTGTGTATTATTTTCAGGTGCTCCTGCACTTTAAGATGTCACTGTCAATATACTATGTGGCTATTTTTCAGAGAAGGACATTCAAGGTGTAGACAGACATAATAATGACAAAGCACTGTAAAGCACAGAATGGAAAATAAATTATTTGAAACTCTCTCTCTGTCACTTCCTTGTTAGGTTTGCCTAAACTTAATTATGTATCTTCTTATACAGGTAAAAGGAACAGGAGGATGTACGGGAGCATTTCAGAGCACTTCATTCATTAATACAGTAATATCAGAAGGTATTTATTGTGCTCTTTGGGTTCAGAATCCTCATTTAAAAAGCCACTAGTTCTATGTAATTTACAAAAGGATTTTTTCAAAGCAAAATGATTTCCTCTTGGAAGGCTGATTTCCTTTTATTTACTTTGCTTTTTGCCCTCTTAGGAACGGGGCACAGAACTCTGTCAGAGCTGTTCTCCGCAAAGCGGAGCCTCCTCTGAAGGACGTTCACTTTGAAAGGCTGGAAAGGGTTGTCAGAGCACTCATGGGACAAAGAAACCAAACCGCGCGCCATTTTGAAAGATTTTGTTTAGTGTAAGATGGGAAGCAGTTAAAAGTGAATCTTGGACACTGGTTTCTTGGTTTTCCAAGAAATACCCGCTCTCTTATTTTCTAAAAGAAAAATGTCTCAATTGTGGGTTATGGCTGCAACTCAAGTGCTGTTCACTTAAATTCTCTGTATCTCATTTGTTATTCCATAAAATAAAGACTGTAAAGAGACTGTCAAAGTGTCTTGGTGTTACAGAATGTAAGTCACATACAGATTGCATCTGTTCACTTTGTATGGCGGTGAATCAGTGACTAATGCCTGTAATCTTTCCCCTTCTGCCCCCAAATAAGAACTACAACTGATAGATGAGTTCTGGAGTAATGTCAGCATCCATCAAAACATTTACTGATGGCTGATAATGTCTAAGGTTGTAGTGTTCACAGCTTTCAACATTGTAAATACAAAGACCTCAAGTCTTTCTATTTAAAAAATCCAGGGTATGAATAAATAGAAATATAAAATTGATAGTTTGGGTATTTGTATGTATTTAATGAGCTCCAAGGTTGCATTCTCTGCCAGGTACTGTTCTTTGCAAACACTACCTCACTCGTTCCTCACTAATTCCACGGCTGTCACCAACACCCCACCTTAACAAGAAGAAAATGGAGAGACTGAGGATGAAGAAGCCTGTCCTATGCTGCACAGCTAACAAGAGCCAGGACGTGGACCAGGCAGTTTGGGTCCCCCACCCCCAAGCCAGCTCCTTCCTCCAAATAGGGAGGGTAGAATGACAAACATCATTCCCTCCAGAGACAAGAAAAACTAGGGGAAGAAATAGAGGGTGTGCAACTCAAGAAATGGCTCGTAATCCAGTCGGGCTGTGCCCAACGCCAAGAACACACGGTACCAACTTGCATACCTAGCGTGAATGAACAATCTTACTACAAACTCCTGGGAAAATTACCTGAGCTCTCGGAATGCCCACTGTAAACGAGAGATCACACTATCTAACATGGAAGGCCATGCGAGGGCAAGAGGTATTATCTGGAAAGCTCCTGGTAAATGTCAAGTAAATGCTGACTAGAGCCAATCAGAATGGGGAGGAAAAGGGGCGACGCGGCAGGAAGCAGGCGTGCTTGCATTCAAATACCACGGCCTGAAGTGAAATAAGTCGGACAGAGAAAAACCAACACCATATGATTTCACTTATATGAGGAGCCTAAAAAACAAAACAGATGAACAAACAAAATGAAACAGAAACAAACTTATTGCTACAGAGCACAAACTGATGTTTGCCAGAGAGGAAGGGGATTAAGAAATACAAACTTCCGGTTATAAAAATAAGTCATGGGGGACGCAATGCACAGCATAGGGACGTAGTCAGCAGTATCCTTCCAACAACGTATGATGACAAATGGCTACTAGACGTATCACGGTGATCATTTTGTAAGGTACATAAATGTGGACTCACTATGTTGTATACCTAATACAATACTGTTTGTCAACTATAATTTTTTAAAAATAAATAGAAGGAAAAGAAAATAAAGAGCATGGTCTTTGAAAATAAAATGCTCATCTCCATTCAGTTTAGTTATGTTCTCATTGTACTGCCTGAACTCAACTATTTATTTTCTTAAGGTTTACAGATAATTAACAATGCTTTCCACTCTAGAAAGCCAGGTCACTTCCATCAGAGTCACAAATTCAAGCGTGTCCAGGAACTCGGCTGATGAATGAGGGGAAGAACGGAATGAGGCAAGGAGGGGGAGAGCTGTGAAAACCGGAAAATCGGCACCCCACCCAAAGGTGTTCAAATACCAAAATTTAAAAAGCACAGAGCCAGCTGGATCCATTCCTAAATCCAACTCAATGGTCACCACTTGGCAACCTCTCGTGTACATCACTAATATTCGAACCAAGATCCCCTGCCTGGAAGAGCAAGTAAAACCTCCTGAGCTGTTTCTGCTTCCTGCCAGCACATCCTGCCGTCCTTTCCTCCTTCCCGACCGACATGAGTTTTCATCCCTCTTGTCTAGGAGTCAACCTGCTCTCTGCTCCATCCTTGTCCTGTCCACTTAGAGTCCTTGGCGCATCAGTTCTTTCCTCTCCCGAGCCTTGACCTCATACCTCCTTATTAGCTGCTCATCATCTTATAAATCTGTGCAAATTTTCCTCATCTTTAGAAAAAATCCCTTCCTTGACCTCACATACCCTCCTAGTACTTTCCATTGGCAGCAGACTTTTTCACAGCCTTATCTGCACTCCCCATCACCGCTTCCTCCCAGCCCGTTTCCTCCACAGGCCACCGAAAGTCCTCTCTCGTCTCTCATCCCCACGCTTCGGTGGAACTGCTCTCCCCAATTCACCAGGAGCCTCCCTCTGCTCAGTCACACCTCTTGTCTGTCCAGGCTGCTCTACAGCGTCGGAGACCCCTGCTTGTGCTTCTCGAACCACCCCCTTCTCACGGGCACCCCGGCAGCACCTCCCCAGGGCTGTCCCCCTCCACGGTCATTCACCTCGGGCCCCTTTACTGGTTTCCGGCCCCTGCCACTGCCGGACGGTGGTTCTGGCAGGGCTCCACCCTCTCACCTATTCTCTTCCCAATGGCACATTCTTGTTGGGCGATCTTATCTGCCCCTCTGTCGTCAATCATCATCTAGAAACCTACAATTCCAAAATCAACATCTTTAGCCAAAACTTTGTCCTGAGTCTAGATCCCTTTACTAAACTACCTACCTAAATACTTTAAAGTTAGCATTTCATAACTGAAGTCCCCCCAGCACCTCCCAGACCTATGTCTCCCTCTTGGCTCCTACCTGTGTTAATGGACCCGAGCCAGAAATCTCTCCCACCGCCCCTCTTCCCTTACAAGCAACCAAGACCTAGGTCCTGCCCTTTTCTACCTCCTGAAGATCTCCCCAATCCACCTGCTCTGCTTATTCTCATGAACAATTCCTTAGTGTAGACATCGATAACCTATTACTAGAATTACAGCTCAGGTCTTGTGACCCATCTCCATGCCTCCAAAGTGGGCTTTCCAAATTCACCCTCCTTCCAACAGTTGTGATCGTGCAAACCTAGTCTTCTCATCCTCCCGGGAAAGTTCGTCTGCAGCTTCTTACTATCCGTAGGGTATGGTTCAAATTCCTCAACAGGAAATGCACTTAAAAAATGTCTTCGTATAATTTTTAAAAGCATGACAATTTTGGTTTATTATATAGTAACTGTTTCAGGTAAGCTGGTGATAACAATTACAGTAATAAGCTCTTTTTAGTAATAAGAATGCATATAAAGCAATTTTAATTGGATTTAAAATTCAGTGTTATTTCATTTCTCTATGAAATAACACTGTCAATTTTCACATTCCTAACCTTATACACTGAATACATTACCCAATAAACTAATTTTCAGGAGCAATATTTTAAAAATTCAATTACAGTATTCAAATGTTACAAATTACCATAAAATGCACTTATCTGAAAATGTTAAAGAAAAACCATTTTAATCCTCACTGGTAGCACAGAATACTCACAGGCTTTCATTTTTTTCCTCTCTCTCTCTCTTTTTTTTTTTTTTTTTGCACTTATCTAAAGTAAAAATCAGAACAATTTTATTAGAAATAAGAGAAAGCACATATTGTAGAGGAAAGAGAATGGTAGCTGGTCCGAGTCTCAGCCATTACCCATGGCACCTGGGGCAACTTCACATCCCTTGACCTAATTACCGAGCTGAGAAATACACATACCCCTGGCCAGCATGGCTCAGCTGGTTGGGCATCATCCTGCAAAACAAAAGGTCTCTGGTTCAACTCCTGGTCAGGGCATATGTCTGAGTTGCGGGTTTGGTCCCTGATTGGGGCACATAGATCTTTCTCTCCCTCTCTTTCTCCCTCCCTTCCCCTCTCTCTAAAAATAAATAAATAAAATATTTAAATTGTTTTTTCTAATGGATATAACATCTATCTTTAAGGGATATTTAAATAATTACACAAGAGATGGCACGTGCCCGGCACATAGGTGGTTTTCAGAAGTGGTAACTCTGTCCCCACAAGTCCCTGAGGACTGCGGTAAAATGAATCTTGCATTAACTCCATGGCCATGAGATAATGCAAGGGACATAAAACTTTCCAACAATATAAATAGTGTATTTTCAAAATATTGTGACAAGAATTAACTTTGACAGGCTAAACAAATAAATGTATACATAGAGACTTCTGTAACCAAATTTCACCAAAAACATTCCCCACGGAATGGAGGGACCTTCCCCTGTCTACAGCTAAATGACTGCAGAGGAGAGCTGTCCAAATCTTACAGACAAAAAGCTCTGTAACAATCTACACCTATGCTTTTACCACAAAGCACTTCCTTATTTATATGTTTGTAATGTACTTGAACATGAAACAAACTAATCCAGCTCACTGACTGCTCAAGAGAGATGCACATAGGATGACTCTTTGGCAAACTCGCCATAAACCACATCGCTTCCAGGGCTAATTGCAGAGGACCACGCTCCCCGAGAGTTCTGTGAGACCGCCCTGCTAGCATGTAGTGCAGTGCTATAGGGAGCCAAACACGAGCCAACTTATTTTAAAGAACATTTTAGAAAACTGGATTTAAACCTACTGCTGACCCAAAACACAGTGTCCAAGTTTTTTTCAATGTTGTGATAAGGTAAAGTATCACTTTTGTTAATTGAGGTGGAACTTGTACCAAAATAGCTTGGGTAAAAAAAAAGTCAACTAAGAGCAGGAAAGGCATCAGTGGGTGTGAACCAGAGAAAGTACAATTCAGATAGGAAACTACACTTACATTTATATGATGAGGCACTTCATTTTTATACAGCTTATAATGACACAGGGGGAAAACATTTCTAAAACAAGATGATTACATGTCATACATAATCCAAAATGTATAATCGTCAATGATGAAAGTGCTTTAAATGTTCAGACAGCAGATATGCGACACCGGTTAGAAAATAAGGACTTCAGTTACACCCGACCTCGCCCCGCACTGGGCCTGCTCCTCCAGCGGGCTGGACGCCCCGCTTCACACTTTCCTCCGTCCAGTGCCAGCAGCCACGCTGTCGAACCAGCACATCCTCACGTCCTTATTATTTTAGCCACCCAAACCATTTTCCAAAAACCTACGTAAATTCAAGGAATAGAAATGAAATTATGGTTTTCTACAACTTTTTATTACAGATAGCAATTTGTTTTATACAAACAAAATATATCAATGAACGAAACTGTATTTTTAGGTGTAGACGTACTCATTGAGATGGGCCCCTTAGAAAAGCAAGAGCCTTCCTTGCTTGAAAAGAATATAACTCAGAAGACAGTTTTGCTATTTAAAATGATTTTAGAGATAGTTATTTAGTATCTTTGCTTTTATATAATACAGTATTAGATGTTTTTAATTATTTTGCTGTTAAGCCTTTAACAGGAATGAAAGTTTAATAAAAACATGTTTCTGTGGGAAAATGGTAACACCGTGTAATCAGGGGTGTCAGACTCATTTTCACTGGGGGTCACATCAGCCTCGCAGTTGCCTTCAAAGGGCCGAATGTAATTTTAGGACTGTATAAATGTAACTACTCCTTAACTAGGGGCAAGGAGTTCAGTGCTGCCGCCAGGTAGAAACAAGGCGCCGGGTCGGACAAAACAAGGCAGAGGACCCGGATTCAGTCCACAGGCCTTGTGTTTGCCACCTGTGAGTAAGTGAACACTTCACAGCACATTTTCTTTTTTGTTGTTTTTTTAAAGTATATTTTATTGATTATGCTATTATAGTTTTCCCAATTTTTCTCCCCTTATACCCCCTCGACCCTGCACCCCCAACCCTCCAGCATTCCCTGCCTTAGTTCATGTCCATGGGTTGCACATATAAGTTTTTTGACTTCTTTGTTTCCTGTACCATTCTTAACCTCCCCCCCCCATCTATTTTATACAGCACATTTTCAATAGGCATTGTAATAAAGTTAAAAGTAAGGACTAACAATGCTATACAAAGGTGGACATTTAGTCTATAAATGGCAGGCCCAATGAAAATATAATGTTTTGAAAAATTTATTTTAAAATGAGAAAATATAATCACTCCTAGAAAATATTTATTGAGCACTTACTATATTAAACTGTTCTGAAACTGAAAGACCTAGTGAATTGTCAGAATAATTGCAGAAGGGTATCTCATGGGGTGAACAGCTCACTTTTTCAGATAGGCATCTAATTGATTTAACCGAATGTTCCTTTTTCCAGCAGTTGACTTCATTCACCACACATTCCCGGCCCCTCTCCTCCACAGAACAGAACCCCATTGCATTTGCGTATCAGAAGGTCAAGAGCTGATGAGAATGCTAGACCCCTCCCCAACCCCAGAGGCGACTCTTGATTAAGCTAAGACAATTACTGTCTTGTCATTTCTCTTAAAATGGCTGTTTCAGGAAACTGCATGCGTAGATATTCTAACTGGAGATACCTGAGGGGAATTCTTCTGGAGGGTAGGAGGGAGGAAGACTTCTGGAAAAATGTTTAAAAAGTTCTTTAAAAAGATCCAAAAAGTGGTAACAGAATGGATTAGTACAACCATGGCAGTATCCACCGGAGCTGAGCTAAGCCTATCCCATAACCCAGGCTACACTTTTAAGTATACGGTATGTTCCCCAAAAGACTAGAACTTTCACAGAAGCTCTATTCTGACAGACTAGATCTGAGTGCCATCCAAATGTCTAAAAACAGTAGAAAAAAATATACTGTGGAAAATTCACATAGTGAAATACTACACATGAAAACAAGCCAATGAAAAGTACATACCGGAGAGTATTGTGCTAAGTGAAATAAGCCAGGAGGTGAAAGACAAATACCATATGATCTCACCTATAAGGGGACTCTAATCAACAAAACAAACAAGCAAGCAAAGCAGAACCAGAGACATGGAAATGAGGATCAAACTGACAGTAACCAGAGGGGAGGGGAGAGGGATAATGGGGGAAAATAGGGAAAGGGTCATCAAGGAACATGTATGAAGGACACATGGATAAGGCCAACGGGAGGGAGGATTGAATGGGGAGGCAGGGCAGGTGAGAACAATGGGGGGAAATGGTGACAACTGTAATTAAACAACAACAAAAATTTTCAATGGCAAAAAAAGTATACACCACAATGTAGATGAGTCTATAAACTTAATGCTGGGTTAAAAAAGAGCTGGCCATATTGTGTGATTCAATCTATATAAAAATCTCAAAACAGACAAAACTCATCTGTAATATTAGAAGTCAAGATCATGGTTAACCTTGGAGAAGCCATGAAAAAAGCTTCTGGGATATTTGGTTATGTTCTGTTTATTAATTCTGGCTTCAAGGGTATTTTCACATTATGAAAATGCAATGAATTGTACAGTGTGATTTAAGCACTTCTATGTATTATGTTACTTAAAAAAATAAAATTTACTTAAAAAAAAAAAAAAGATGGCAATGGCACCAAAGTCACAGCTAATAAGGGGGAAAAAAGCAATAAATTAGACTGCACCCAAATCAAAAACTTTTGGATATCAAGAAAATGAAAAGACAACCCACAGAATAAAAGAAAATATTTGCAAATCATATGTCTGATACAATACTTGTATCTATAATAGACAAAGAGCTCATACAACTCAATAAGACAAATAACCCAATTTTTTAAACTAGCAAAAGATTGAATAGAAGATACAGGAATGGCCAAATAAATACATGAAAAGTTGCCCAATATGATTATTCACTAGGGAAATGCAAGTCAAAACCACAATGAGATACCACTTCATACCCACTAAAAGAGCTATAATCAAAAAGACAGGCAATGACAAGTATTTGGCGGAATGTGCAAACTTTGGAACTGCTGGTGGGATTGTAAAACGATACTGCCACGTAGCAAAACAAATTAACAATTCTTAAAATGTTAAACAAAGGATTACCATATGACTCAGCATTTCCACACCTAGGTATAACCAAGAGAAATGAAAACATATGTACACACAAAACTTGTACTACATAAATGTTCCTAGCCACATTACTCATAATTGCCAAAGACTGCCAATCACCAAACACCCGCTGATGAATGTATAAACAAAATGTAATATATACATGCAACAGAATACTCTCCAGCAATAAAAAGTAATGAAGTACCAATACGGATTTAAAACTTTATTCTAAGTGAAAGAAGGCTGTCGGAACACACCATATATTGCATGATTCCATTTATATTAAATGTCTAGAATAGGGAAATCCTTAGAGACGGAGAGCAGATTAGCGGTTGCCTAGATCTGAGGGGATAGGACATGGGGTGTGACTGTTTCTTTTGGGGGTAACAAAAGTGTTCTAAAATTAGGATATGGTGATGGTTACAAAGTACTGTAAATATTCTAAAGCCATTGACTTGTACACTATAAATGGGTGAATGTTGTGGTATGTAAATTATCTCAATAAATCTATCTTAACACAAGATAATAAAGTGTCTCCTCTTACAACCTTTAACCATTACATTTGTGAGGGTTTGATGCTCAGACATGCTAATGCCATCTTACAACCCTAAGTGAAAAAATCAAAAACAAAAAGCCCAAATTCTGAAGTGGCTTACAGAAAAACAGACAATAACTACCCTTGGGAAATACAAGTATGGCTCGAGAAGCTG
>PVJI01017251.1:8371-36226 GCA_004026765.1 Micronycteris hirsuta | reverse complement strand
AAATTGCGCATCTGATAGGTTGACTATGTTGTCATCCATTAGCTGTAATTTGTTGTGGTCCTTCTTTTTGGCCATTTTCATTCTTTTTATCTCGGTGCACTTGTCAGCTGGCAGATGCCTGCGACCTGGGTCTCTTTTTGGATGACGTTGCCTCTGGGGGCGGGGTCTGGGAGGAAGCAATGGCGGCCCCCGATCGCCGTGGGCTTCCGTCACTCCTCCTCTCCCCAACTCCCCACCGCCTCCTCTGCCAGACTCGGCTCTGCTGGCTCAGCCCTGGCCTCTCTCCTGCAGCGTCACCGGCTTGCGGTATTCACCCGTTGTTTGGAGCCACGCCCTGTTCAGGCACTGGCAGCCTGAGTAGCGGCGTAAGTAAGTCGCTCGCGGCGTGAGTGAGACCCTCCGTGCGCGCTGCCTCCTCCGCCCGTTTCTGCCCTGCTCACCGGCCTGGATGTTTGTCTCCTCCTACCTCCTGGGTGTCGGACTTCCCTTCAGTTCGATTCTGTCCGTTTTGGTTGTTTAAATTTTTGCTACTGCATTAGTTGTATGGACATTCTGGATGTGCGGGCAGCGAGTGCGACCACCTACGCTGCCATCTTGGCGGAAGTCTCTGAATTGTGTTTCTTTAAAAGATATGTTGAAGTCCTAACCTCCAATACCTCAGCATGTGACTGTATTTGGGGACAGGGTCTTTATCAAGTTAATATGAGGTCATTTGGGTGGGCCTTGACCCAATATGACTGGTGTTCTTATTATAAAGGGACAATTTGGACACAGAGGCATGCACAGAAGGAAGACAATGTGAGGACACAGAGAGAAGACAGCCTTCTGCAAACCAAGGAAAGAGATCTGGAACAGATTCTCCCTCACAGCCTCAGAAGGAGCCTATCCTGCTGACACTTTGGTCTTTGACTTCAAGCCTTCAGAACGAAGAGACAATATAATTCTGTTGTTTTAAGTCACCAGTTGGGGTACTGTGTTTTGGCAGCACCAGCAAACTTGTTCATCCTACTCTCTTACTGAAAACTTTCTTTGTCCCTTTAAGTGTCCTGACCAGAAGTGCACATGGTGATGTTGAAGAAACAAAGCCTGGCCTTGGAATCTGCACTTCGGAACTCCTTTTTCATGGATACTAGATGTGGCCTCTCTTGTGATATCCATGAGCACATAGGGATATGAGGCATCGCTGCCTGAAAGCTTGTACAATACATGGATGTGAGGCCATCTCCTTGTGTGATGATGAGTGTGGGAAAATGTTTGTGCAATTCCTCATACAAAGAGGTCCAACAGCTACATCAATGACTATAAACTGAGTCAGAAAGTTTATAGTGACCCGTGTAAAAAACCATGGGAATGATGAGTGAGTAGAGCCAGGTGACAGAGACTTGTGTGGAGTGGTGGTGTTGTTGTTTCTGCTCTATACAGTTGAAAAGAAATGCTTTTGGGGGGGGAAATGCTTTTGGGGCTATCTGAAAGAACTGGCACCAACCTTGTGAGGGGGACCATGAGTAGCAGTGAAATATCTTTGGAGGTGGATTAGTGAAGTTCCTTTACTTGACCTCTGGCAAGTTACTTCATTGGTTTTATCTGCAGACGGAGTTTATAAATAGAACTAACCTCAAGGGTATCTGTGAGGATTAAATAAGCTAATATATCTGAAGAGCTTAGAACAGAACCTGACACATGGTAGGCATTCAATAAACATTTGTTGAATGAATAAATTCAAAATTTGGCTGCAATATTCAACTGTAGGGTTCAGGGGTTGTATCATTTATTCCAGTGGTGCAATTTAGGGGTATACTGGTAGAACAGGGGTTCCTCACCTGGGACACTTACACTTCAGGGGAGATTCTTAAATTTCCTGAAACAACATGCACAATTTGTGGGTACAGGCAGGTGGGCAATTTTCATCAGATTTGTTCAGAGTCCATGAAACAACAACAACAACAAAAAAGATTCAGACACTGCCCTGGAATTGGAGATTGCCTTTTGGGACATGGAGAGAACTATACAAACCCACAGGATTGTGTTATCAACTGTGTGTGTATGTGAGTGGGGAGCAACTTGTATTGACAACCTCTGTCCTCATAGGCACTCCCCAAGGTCTGTCTGTTTCCTGGCCTTGCCTGTGGTGCCTGAGGGCCTGAAATTACTGCTTCCTTGCTGCTCTGGAGTCTGGGAAGCTCTACCAAACTGTCTCTGCCCCTGTATAGACCTCCTGGCAATCACTTTCTCCTTGGACCCTCCGGGATCCAGCAACTTCATGGTTCACCTGGATTTCCTCCCATCTCCCCTCCCTTCCATCCAGCCTTTTCTTTTAGCTAGAAAATCAATATTTTTGAAGGAAAAAACAAAAGAGGATTTCTTTTCTTCTAAAAAGTTGCTCTTTCTCTTCCTTACACTGCCTAAAAGAACTTTTACTTCTCTGTTTTCAGAAGTTTTTTTTTGTTGTTGTTGTTGGAAAGCCTCAATCCATTTCAGTTTTAGCCTCCCTGAAATTATTCTTTGGGATCTACACCATTGCTTTAAAAAATCCATCATTATGTCTGTTCATTCATTCATTCAGCAAATATATAATGAGCACTTATTCTGACCCAGACCTTGAAATGAAGGAAATGTAACAGGGTACAGAGCCTAAGTCCCCTGAAAATAGGAGAAAAACCCCCAGAATCCTTCATTGGGGAAAGGGTAGAGTGGATGGTACAGAGTTTAAGATACATTGCATAACAATGGCAAATTAATAACCATGCCTTACTGAAGGGAAGAGGACTGAGGGCTGCCACATAGGGCGAATTGTGTACATGACTGTGAGAATGCTCAGGGACCATTGACATAGCAGCGGGAATTTTTGCCCTGACTGCAGATGGCAGCCACAAGAAGGTAAAAAATATGGGGGAAACTGGCAAAAATGGCTGACACTAGTGCACCATAGGAAGGGCCAGATGTGAGGTCATGCAGGAAGTTCCAGGCCAAGAACTTAAATTAGGGTGGGCTAAAAGAGGAGAAGGTCTGCCATGAAGGGTGGGGTGAGAGAGAGTCTACCATGAGGAGCTTGACCTGGAAGCCTGCCTAGAGAAGACAGCAGCAGAGCTGACGGAGCTGCCGGGACCTGCCTAGCAACCTGATTTGTGAGAGATGCTTGGAGCTGAACCATTACTGGGAATACTAAGCTGCAGACTTCTGCTTTTCTGAAAGATGGTACCTCTGACTGGTATATTCTGAAACTGGCCTGGTTTGGTAAAGGGAGGCAGGGCGATGTGTTTTTGGGTACTTTTAAAGGGAGTGGGACTTAATGGCAGAAATCTGCCATTTATTCTAAACCTGTATAACCTTTAAATAAACAACCCCTTTCCTTTTTCACCTAACTCTTGCATTGGGAGTCACGCTTCTTGGCGGCAGGCAGTCACACCCCACAGCTGTTCCAGAACACCACTGGCAGGGTTCTGTAACAGAAATACAGTCGCTGGACTCATGGGACTTACATTCTAGTGAATGAGACAGAGAAAAAATCTCAAGAAAATAAAGCAGGATAAGGAGATAGAAAAAGATAGAGGGGGTACTATTATAGACAGGGTAATCAGGGAAAGCCTCTCTGTGGAGATGACATTCAAGCAAAGACCTGAATTTATGCAAGCATCTGGAGAAAGATACCTAGGCAGAGGGAACATCACTGCAAAGGCCCGGAGGCATCAGTGGGCTTGTTGTGAGTGAGGAACAATGAGGACGCCCATGTAGCTGAAGCAAAGTGAACAAAGTGAAAAATGACGAGTTGCAGAGTAGGCAGGGGTAAGGTAAGGCTTCATAAACCTTGTAAGTTAAGGTTAATGTTCTGTGGGTGATGGGACACCATCACTGGGATCTGAGCAGGAAAGCAACATGTCTTGCATTATAAAATTTTGTGCTGGCAGCTGTGTTGAGAATGTTGAGAAATGTCTATGGAATCAGGGTAGAAGCATATATCTTTTCACATATGAGCTCACTTAGAGATCTCCTTACATAGCCACATGGCTGACTTTAAAAAAAAAAATACAGTTGGATTACTTGAGATTGGGAAATTTCTGGAGAAAATTTTCATCTGGAATTTAAAGTGATAGAGAAAGATTTTTCCCTTTTGCAATCATCATCTTTCAGCAATCACTTTACCTTCTAGAGTTTCTAGCAGTGGGGCCACAGATTGTGTTGTATGCTATTGTGTTTTCTGCCTTTTTCCTCCTGGAGTCTTCCTTCTCAGGTTCTCTACTCTAAGCTCATACATGTCCATCCAAGCTTGTCTATTATTATTATAAACTTAAAAATGTAATTATTATTTTCCCAAGTTTTAATCATTTTGTCATCCACAGCTAATTCTTCTCTCTTGTTGGCCAGGTTTCATAGATGATTCCAGGATCAGTGGCCTATAACTCCTAGACCCAGGATTTCCCAAACTCTTATGGTTTAGAAAGGACTTGATCTTTGCATTCTCAGTATCAGGCAGGGGTTATTATTACCCCATTTTACAGATGAAGCTTCTGAGCCTCAAGGAGGTTAAGCATGGAAGCTGAGGCTCACGCTCAGAGTTTCTGACTCTAAAGTTCATGTTCTTTCTACTCCATCACTCTGCTCTCTAAGTAAGACAATATGCTCCTTGTTTCAATTAGCTTACCCATATTTTGTCGTATATAATGTACACTTTTTTGCCCAGATTTTTGAGGGAAAAATAAAGATGCACATTATACATGGGTAATACTAATTCCATATCTATATAAATGTTTTCAATTATTTTAGTTATGCTTATGTGTTAAAAGTGTAACTCTGGAAAGCAATAACAATATCCATATGCAAAATAATATCTTGGAATGTGATTATAGGTTTTGTTTCTAAATATAAATAAATAAATAAATAATTGAATTAAAAAATAAAAATAAAAGATTTTTTCCTGAAAGTTTGGGCCAAAAACGTGGGTGCACATTATGCATGGGAGCACATTACACATGGCAAAATATGGTAAATACTTTTAAGTGATAACTAGATGGTTTATCTTATTCTCTTTTTCTCGGTTTGGTTTACATGATTTCTATTATAAATTTCTTACGTAGAAATTTGATTGTCCACAACACCATCAGGGCAATTACTTAAGTGCATCACAGCTTCCTGCTATGGGTTTAGGCCCCCAAAGAGGTTTACATGACCAGTGTGATTGTTAATTTTATGTGTCAACTTGACTGGGCCATGGGGTGTCAAACATTATTTTGTGTGTTTCTTTGAGGAGGTGTTTTCAGTTGAGATTAACATTTAAATCAGGGGTGTCAAACTCATTTTCACTGGGGGCCACATCAACCTCACGATTGCCTTCAAAGGGCCGAATGTAATTTTAGGCCTGTGTAAATGTAACTAGTCCTTAACTAGGGGCAGGGATTTTGGTGCCGCCGCTGGGTAGAAACAATGTGCAGGGCTGGATAAAATAAGGTGGAGGGCCGGATTTGGCCCTTGGGCCTTGTGTTTGCCACCTGTGATTTAAATTCACAGTCTGAGAAAAGCAAATTGCCTTCCTCCAAACTGGGACCTGGCTTTTTCCTGCCTTCAAACTCGAACTGAAACATGGGCTCTTTTCTGGGTCTTAAGCCTTTCAGCTTTCAGACTGGAATGACAACATCTGCTCTCCTGGGTCTCCAGCTTGCTAACTTACCCTGCAGATCTTGAAACTTGTCAGACTCCATAATCGTGTGAGTCAATTCCTTATAATACATCAATCTCCCCCCCCCACCACTTCTCTAATCTTCTATTGGTTGTTTCTCTGGAGAACTTGACTGGTATAGCCAGTAGAAGGCCATCTCCTACCACATGCTGCCTGTTTCCCGTTTGGAACCATTGCACAGTTGTTTTCTTCAAAAGGGAGAAACTCTTTCTAATTCTTTTACCTCCCCCCCAATATGGTAATTTCAGAGAGAGAGAGAAAGGAACATAGCTGTTAGTATATTTGATAGGCGAAGGTCATTCCAGAACAAGCTTGAGACATCCTAGGAAATGCATTCTGCAGGAGACAAACACTGAAGTTCTGCTCGTGACAAAATTACCCAACACTGGACATCCAAGACTGCATCGTAACCAGTGGGATGGATTTCAGAGATGGAATTTCTCTAACAGAAAGAACAGTGGAATGAGTAGAAAGAAGGATGGAAACTGATACTGCTGACATAATGTACACATATACATTATATGTAATCTTACAATTATACCTATGTAAAAATATAAAGGCAGAGTACAAGGTTGGAAGGATGCACACCAAGGTTTTCACAGTGGTTTTCTCTGGAGAGAGGAAAGTTCTTGGAGGGAGCTACACTGAAATGGATTTCCTTCTTTTATTCCAATCTGGGTTTGAATTTCTTAAAACAAGATTGTATTCATGTATGATTTTATAATTAAAAAATTACTAAATAACAATTCACACATAGTAGGATGCCTATAATAAAAAAAAACAGAAAATAACAAGTGTCATCAAGGATGTGGAGACACTGGAACCCTGATACATTGCTGGTGGGAATATAAACTGGTGCACCACTTTGGGAAACAGTTTGATGACCAAACAATTTCACTTTTAGGTATATTACCAAAGAATTGAAAGTAGAGACTTGAAAAGATATTTGTATACCCATGTTTATAACAACATTATCCATAGTAGCCAAAAGGTGAAATCTCAAGTGCCTGTTGACAGATGAATGAGCTGAATGTATATATACACAATGGAATATTATTCAGCTATAAAAAGGAATTATATTTGATATATGCTATAGCAAAGGACAAATATTGTATGAGTCTACTTATACGACATATCTAGAATAAGCAAATACACAGTGACAGAAAGTATAATAGATGTTACCAGGGGCTGGGGGAAGGGGAAAAGAAGAGCTATTATTTAATGGGTACAGAGCTTTGGCTGGGATGTTGAAAAAATTTTGGGTATAGATAATGGTGATGGTTATATAACATTGTAAAATATTTAATGTCACTGAATTGTACACTTATGAATTGTTAAAATGATAAATATGTATATTTTACCACAATTTTAAAAACATGAAAAAATCTTAAGAGAGAGGGGTATTGTACTATCAGATTTGGTTGTACCCGTTTATAAAGGGGAAAATAATGGTTTCTAGGGACTACAGAGGGGTAGCTTCAGTTTTATGGATGGTGTGTTTGTATGATGCAGCAGTGCCGAGGGAGTTCCTGACAGTTGGAAAGTTGGAATATCATAAGGAAACCTAAGGATCTGATGCCATCCAGTTCACGCTAAATTCTGTCAGAATGAGAACTGGGATCTATCTTCACTCATCATTGCAACCTTAGAGCCTAGAAGTCTAGTTTAGTGCACAGTAGGCACTCAAATATTTGTTGAATGAATTGATGAATTTCTGTGACCTGCTAATAAAAAACATTCTCTAGCTTATCACTTTGGGAAGTATTGTCAATTATTTAATGCACAATAAATACAAGCCTGAATTTCATACATTTGATTATCATTATCATAAAGAATGTATTATTTGGGGCATGCTAACTGCTGTATCATATAATCTCTGTATCTCAGTGAACTGACTCATCAAAGGGTTATTTTCACTTATGTTATAGTTCAAAGTCAGTAGTGGTGGGTTCGAGTGGAGATTGAGTTCTGCTCCACTCTGGTAATTAGAGACCCATCTTCCTTCTGTCCAGTAGGTCCCTAGGCACTTGGAGGTCTCCACTGGCTTCTTTGCACCTGATTGGCAGATTAATGAAGAGATAGATCTTGGAGAACCATGTGTGACATTTGAGTGGTCAGACCTACAAGTGTCATTGTCTCCTTTACCCACACCCCATTGGTCAGAACTCAATCACCTGACTACACTGAATCACAGGGGTTTCTGGTAAATGTGGTCTAGCTTCAAGTAAAGGAGGAAGAGGAAATGGTGTTTGATGAATATGTAGCATTGCCTATGTCACAGATAACATAGATGTGGGAAGCATTCCTAGGGTAACTGTGTAGTGGGCGTGCTAAGAGAAGTCCGCCCAGAACTGAAGTCCCAGGAGCTTCAGTGTTCAAGAAATGGGAAGACGAGGAGAAGCAGAGAAAAGAGTAAAAATAAGGAAAGTGACTTCAGGAAACCCAAAGAAATAGAATGTCACAGAAGCAAAGAGAGAGTGTGTCAAGAGACAGACTAGTGAGAGCAATTTCTGTGGAAATAAGATTGTGTTTTATATCTTACATATGAGTGAAAGGGGGCCAAATATATGGTGATGGAAAATGATTTGACTTTGGATGGTAGTCACACAATGCATTATACAGATCAGGTGGCAGTAATGTACTCTTGAAACATATATGACCCTATTAACCAATATCACTGCAATGAATTTAATAAAAAAGAAATCAAATTGTGGTGATTGGGGTGACATGTGGGTGAGGAAGTAGAAGATTATATGTAGAACATTTTTGAGAAATTTGAGTATAAAGTGTAAGAAGAGAAAGATAGTAGTTAGCAGTCATGTGGAAGTGGCATGGGGGAGATATTTCTTAATGGGAGAGACTTGAGAATGTTTGAATATTTAAAGTTGGGGAGGGAATCACAGAAAATAAAAACAGTGGTATAGAGCCAGAAATAAATGACTATTGGAACAGAAGAAATGGTCTTGAAACAGATTTAAGTGTATATTGCAATTTAGTTTATGTCAGGGATGATGTGACACAATGGGCTGTTTCTGATGCATGCACGTATGTATGTTGTCATCTATGTGTATATTTTTCTTTTTTTAGAAAGGATTAAATGCAGCTTAAAAATATACATTCTGGTGACAAAATGAAACAAATATTTAAAGAGGGAGAAAATGACATGTTGGGACAATGAATGAAGTGAAACATACATTTTAGGTTATATAACCCTGAACACCTCTTTGATACTCACTGCTTTAAACATCAGTGCTAAGCTGATTGTACATAACTGGATCAATTTGTGCTGGAACCTGTTAGATAATTCCATTTATGTAACTTGCTCTGCAATGCGACTTTTTAGGCAGAGACTCACATTTATTCCGGCCGTTGCTATGAGAAACATGCTGTTCCTGTGCTTTGTTCTGTGTATTGTGCAATAGCAACCCTTGAACACAAGCCATTAGAGAGTCACTGACTGTTCTGGCTTCTGAGACAGCTTCCAACCTAGACAAGAAGCTCAGTTTCGTTTCTCTGTAATCGCATCTTATTCCTGACCCAATGACATCCTGTGAACTTTTTCCTAAGCTGTATGATACCCCTAAGTCTTTGCATATCTGTATGTCCTAAATGTCCTCTTATTTCTCCTCTACCCTCAGAAGACTCATTCTTATTCTACAAGACTCAGTCTACTTGTCACATGCTCTAGGGGAATCTTTTGTGACTGGCCGTGCCTGGATCTATATGCCTCTGGGTGCTCCTGTAGCCTTTGTCCTTTCCATCATAGCTCTGGTGCTGGTAGGTTAGTAAGGCATCTATTTCACTGACCTTGTGCCTCAACTCTGCATTCTTGGACTCAATACCTGGCATGGTCAGAGTTGGTACACCGTGCAGGGAAACCTTCTAGCAGAGAGGTGGGGGTTTCTATTTAAAACCACAACTACCATTTTGACCTATATTATTACATGGGAGTGTAGATTTGTTAAATTTTGCATCAAGCTTTATATTTATGATCTGTGCAGCTTATTATATGTGTATTATACATTTAAAAAAGCCCTGTTAGCTTAAATTTTTTTAAAAAAGAAGCAATCCCCCTTAATTACCTGCAGTTGCTTTGATTTCCAGAGGAATGACATGATTTTCTCTGAGTAAATAGTTCTTTGCTTAGGGAGATACTTGACTGCCTCAGGGATAAAAGGAGAGAGTCAAAGAAAGAGCTAAATTACTCCTTTACATGAGGATAGCAGAATCTGGCATTTCCTAGTGTAGTCATTTTAACCTTAAAGGAAGGTGTCCCCCTAGTGCTGAACGGTTTAGGGACCCCATGCAGCTGCCGCTTTGCTTTGTGACATTTTTCACTTTTCTTTCAGATGCATTCTTTTGTTTCTTCTAGGACAGTAAATGTCAATATAGCCTGAGAGTCCTTCTGTGAAAGAATCCAGCCAGGGCAATGATCTCAGTTAGGTCACCGGTGCCAACCAACAGGAAGCTTTGAAAAACAGGAATCCCAGACAGAAATATGATGGTCATGGGTCCTGGAGGCATATGAACTGTGCCAAAAGTACCTGAGCCTACAGGACAACAGAGGTACAGGCATACCTAGGAAAGGGCTTGAGTTGTTCTGAGATGTGTGAGCTGAGGTGCAACCCACCAAGGCTGGCTGAGTTGAAAGCACAGGCTTGGGTGTCAAAGTAAGCTGAGTCTGTGTTCTGGCATGGCTGTAGGGTACCTTGTATGGCCCTACGCAAGACACTTAACCCCTCATAGTGTCAGGTCTCTCCTCTGTGAGATATTCATATTCTATCCCATAGGAGTGGGAGCAGTGAAGGATATTATATTAGTCTCCTGGGGCTGCCATAACAAAAGTACCACAGACTTGGGAGCTTAAACAACAGAAATGTATTATTTCCCTGTTTTGGAGGCTGAGACATCTGAGATCAAGGTGTTGGCAGGGTTGGTTTCTCCTGAGGCCTCTCTCCTTGACTTACAGATGGCTGTCTTCTCCCTGTGCTCTCACATTGTCTGCCCTGTGTGTGTGTGTGTGTGTGTGTGTGTGTGTGTGTGTGTGTCCTAATCTTCTTATTAAGGACACCAGTCATATTGGATTAGAGTCTACCCTAAAAACCCCATTTAAACTTAATTACCTCTTTAAAGACTCTATCTCCAAATACAGACACATTCTGACATACCAGTATTTGTTCCTCAACATATGAATTTGAGGAGAGGAGTACAATTCAGCCCAGAACAGATATCATCCCAGGTTTTGGCATGCAGAAAGTCTCACTAAATATGTGTATTATGTTGCATGGAGCTTTTCCTGTTGCCATAGATTTAGTGCCTAGGGGATGAAGAGATGGGAAACATCCACTCTAAAGGATCTAGGGCAGTAAGAAGTAGATATCCTCTTCAGGACTTTCTAAAACATCGGTAGAACCAGTGCTGCTACCACTTGCCGTGGACTCACCACTGACTTTGCCCTTATTCCGATTGTATCTACTTAATGCTGGCAGTTTCTTTTACTAGCCTGGGAGTTCCCTAAAACCTTGTTTTCTTCTGTTCTCTGTTCAACCCCTAGAGCAAGTGAGGGGACCATGACTCTGGCCATCCCTATCTTCCTTCCATGGGGGTCCAAGGAGTGTCTTCCCATGCTGAAGGCCTGTTTAGGTCAAGCCCCTCCAGTTGCTGGTGTCTGAGAGCAGCTAAAGTAAAATATAGTGGCCCATAAAGTGTGCTGTGACATATGAACTTGGGCTAACTACATTTGCTCCCTATGGGTCAGTTTTCTTCTCTGCAAAATGGGAGTTATGACTAGGGCTGGTTACATAATCTGAAGAGCTCAATGCAAAATAAACACTCGGAGCTTTTTAAAAAATTGAGTGTCAAGGTGGTGACACCAGAGCACTGTATCAATCATGCAGAACCCTCTTAAGCATGAGTCCTGTGGACTGCTTGGTTTGTGCAACCATGAGGTTGGCTTTTGTTCTAACCTTGAGCCTGCTCTTGAAACCAAGCAGGTTTGTGCTATGTGAAAATCTTGTAAAAACAGCCAAGTGCTGGACTGGAAGATTAAAGAGCTTCTAGAAATCCAGTGTCTTCCACTTCCTGGCTTATGTTGGGCTTATTTGGATTTTTGTAATTAGTTTGCTCACTCCACGGCACTCCCTTCTCATTCCTCTCTCAAAACCTCTCACCCATTGTGCAGCCCACCTTCATTTAGCTGTGGGCCAGGGTGCCCTGAGAGGAACAGTGTCCAAAGGGGACAGGCCATCCATTCCTTGGGGCTCAGGCACACAACTGTGTTCATGTCTCTTTCCAAGGGCTAGAGCAGTCTTGCTCGGGCAGCAGCCAGGGAAATCCCAGCATTCCCTAGCAACAAGGCTGAACCAGAGCTGTTGCTAAGGAAACCCTGGAATTTCCATAGCGACCAGAGTACAGTGAGCATCTTTGAACTACAGCTAAATATATCTGGTGTCAGCAGAGGAGGGGAAAGGAGAGCTGATGTCCTGCTGCCAAATGGGCAGGTCTGCATTCTCTGAATCTCATTACCTGCACAAAAAAGGGCAGGTCACTGGGGAAGGATGACTCCTCAAGGCTGAGGAGTGGATGGTCTCTTCTTATACATAGACCTCCAAGGAAAGATTGGTCAACTTGGATTTGCATAGCCTGCCGGGATCCTTCAGTGCCTGGCACAAAACCCCCCATACTATATTGTTTCTATGCATCTGTATTCCTTCCCTCTACTGGCAGCTGGGATCTTCCAAGGCTGTGTCCTTAGCAACCAATGTAGGGCAGAGCTTCTTAACCTTTTCCTTGATCATCTGGGGAATCCTGTGGGGTTCTTCTCAGAATAATATTTTTCAGTGTATGAAACAAAAGAGGTAGAATTACAAAGGAAAGCTTTTTATTAAATACAGTGATAAAAATCTTATAAAAATCACAAATATGCTACTGTAAAATATATGTGTATCTTCACTGATAAGTTAAATATTAAGATAGAGTGGCAGTCCAATAATTACTGTAATTTGTAAGTAGTGACAAGCATAAAGGATATTTGGAGAGAGCTGCTGCCATGATAATGTGATATGAAAATATCAGGGATGTTTCTCTTGTTGAAAAACTCACAGGTACTACTAATCTTCCTGTAGTTGGTTGCCTGCATTCATTACCTATAGTGCTAAATTTTAGTTGGAAGTTAGTGAATATAAAGAATATTATTCCCCCATCTAATATCATAGACCCTCTAAATTATACACAAGTTGTGAGCTCTGAGTTTGGACATTGCATGCTGTATGAATGATTGAATGAATGGCAAATGAAGAATTACAAAATGATGGAAGAGTTAGAGCTGAGTAATTTACCCAGGTTGCTTGAGCAAGTGAGTGGTTCAGGGAGAGGAAAGGCCTTGTTCATAGACATCCAGTTACCTTCAGCTACCCTGCTCCTTGTCACTTCTTCTTTTAAAAGCTGAGGAATTTCAACAAATGGTCTTGGAATAATTGGGTATCTGTATTAGAGAAAATGAAGTTGGACCTTCATCTTATACCATGTAAAAAAATTAACTCAAAATGAATCAAAGACCTAAATTTAAGTGCTAAAACTATAAAACTCTTAGAAGAAAACATAAGGGAGAAACTTCATGACCTTTTATGTAGCAATGACTTCTTGGATATGACACCAAAAGCACAGGAAACAAAATGACAGATAAATTGGATGACATCAAAATTAAAAACTTCGGTGTATCAAAGCAAACAACCAACAGAGTAAAAAGGCAACCTATGGAATGGGAGAAAATATTTGCAAATCATACATCTGAAAAGGAGTTAATGTCCAGAATATATAAAGAACTTTTAAATCTGAACACCAATAAAACAAATAACCTGATTAAAAAATGGGCAAAGGACCATGGCTAGTGTGGCTCAGTGGATTGAGTGGCAACCTGAGAACCAAAGGGTCTCTGGTTCGATTCCCAGTCAGGGCACATGCCTGGGTTGTGGGCCAGGCCCCCAGTAGGGGATGCGCGATAGGCAACCACACATTGATGTTTTTCTCTTCCTCCCTCCCTTCCTCTGTCTCTAAAAATAAATAAATAAAATCTTTTAAAAATAAATAGACAAAGGGTTTAAATAGACATTTCTCCAAAGCAGATATAGAAATGACAAATAAACAGGAAAAGATGCACAACATCACTAATTATTAGGGAAATACAAATCAAAAGCACAATGAGATACCATTTCATACCCATTAGCATAGCTACTTTAAAAAAAGATATAAAGAAGCAGAAAATAACAAGTGTTGGCAAGAATGTGAAGAATTATCATGTTGATCCAGCAAATTCCACTTCTGGGTATATACTCAAAAGAATTGAAAGGGTTTGGACAGATATCTGCTCACCCATGTTCATAGCAACATTATTTACAATAACCAAAAGGTGGAAACAACTCAAATTCCCATTAACTGGTAAATGGATAAACAGAATGCAGTATGTCCATATTATGGAATATTATTCAGCCTTAAAAAGGAAGGAAATTCTGACACATGTTATGACATGGATGAACCTTTACGGACATTATGTTGATTTAAAGAAGCCAAACACAGAAGGACAACTACTGTATGATTCTACTTGTTTGAGGTCCCTAGAGAAGTCAGATTCATAGGGGAAGAAAGTAGAATGGTGTTTGCAAGGGGCTAGGAGGGACAGGGTGAGTTACTATTTAATGGGGACAGAGTTTCAGTTTTGCAAGATGAAAACAGTTCTGGATATAAGTGGTGGGGATGGTTGCACCACGATGTGAATGTGCTTAATAACACTGAACCGTACACTTAAAATGATTCAGAGTTTATGTTAGGTGTATTTTAACCACAGTTAAAAAGATCTGAGGGAAAGAAGGAGGCAGACTCTTGGCTTGAAAAATGCTTTGTCAGGGAAAAAGCTGCCCATGATTCCTGGAAGGGGACCAGCAGGGAATCGACAACCTCCTTGCATGGTCCTACCACCTAAGGATGAATGAGCTAGTATTTGGGACCAATGACCTGCATAACCAAATTGTCTCATGGATATCATAGAAGAATGCCTTTCATAAGGCATCCTGCTACAAGGAACTCTTTGGAAGACCCTGAGGGATATGACAACAGCTCCCAGCTCCCTGGCTTTCCAGCCTTCTCACTTTATAGCTTCTTAGGTCCTGCAGGCTGGGCTGAGGTGGTTTCTTAGCCAAGCACCTGGATAAATGAAGCCAGAGGAGGTGTCAACCCACCATCCCATGATTGGGTGATCAGAGAAGTGGGGGCCTGGTAAGCCTGAGCCCTTGCAAAGGGTGGCCCTCACAGGCCACAGAAGCTCAAGGGCACAAAGGCAGTGTGCATGGGGCCCCCAGCTTCACTTGAAGGATGAGGAAGCCTTGAGCCTCAAACTGTGGAGAGAGTGGCAGGAGGCAAAGCCTGATAAGGGGGCCAATGTCTTTGTTGTAAAGGACTCTCTGGGCCATAGAAAGGGGTTTGAATTTTACATTGAGGATAAGTAGGGAGCCACCTGAAGACTTAAGCAGGCAAAAAATGTGATATAATTAATTAATTTATTTTTCATTAAAATCCATTTGATAGTTGTGTAGACAGGCAAAAGATGCAGGCTGCTGATGTGGGACTCTCACAAAGTCCTCCCCACAGGTGACATTTCTTGGCACCTGCTGAGGCACAGTAGTCAGAGGCTGGGTCCTGCTGTCCACTTCCCATGTTGGCTTGAACTTCTGGATTTGGAAGTTGTGGCTCTGGATCCAGGCATCAGTTGCAAAGTAGTTAACTTAGTGAGCACAAGTGTGCTCCAGTGGGCTCAGGGAAGCAAGACCAGATGGGAGGGCTGGTGGGGAAAGCAGTTGGCAGTGGCTCCTCCTTAGGATGCCCTCCATGGCCTGACTGTCCTAAGGCAGGGTTCTGGCAGGCAGTGTGCAGTCAGGCTCTCTGAAAGAGACAACCAGGCAGCTAAAAGTACAGAGGCAGTAGGGGCAGATACAAACATTGCCACTTCTCTCTGCTAAACTGACCTCACTCTCAAGAAGAGGCACCTTTTCCCAGAACCTTTCCTTCATATGTCTTCTGAGGTTCTACTACCAGAAACTCTGCTTCGTACCTCCAGAAGTGAGGGCTCAAATCACCATGAAAATCATGAGTTTCTGGGGACACCATCTGCCATAATCATTATAACATTTTGCAGAGTTATCCAATGAGGAAAGGACTGCAAACTTTCCATTATAATTAGCAACAGAGACAATGGAGATGAGGTTACATTCATTCATTTAACTAAAATGTATTGAACATCTGCTATGTGACAGGCTCAGTGTTAAGGGAAACAGAAAATAAAGAACAATAAGAACAAGGAAGGAGCCAGGTTTCAAAGAGAGGAAGTCCAGTGCCAAATTTATGTCCCTTCTGTCCCTTCAATTCCTGAAAGAGGCTCTGGCAGCCATGAGCCTGACTAATGGGTCCTTATAATACAACCCTCTTTTTCACAGGTAGGCTTGGCTAGGTTATAGAACCCTGGGAAATGATGGGCCAAGCAAGCCGAACCCAGAGGTGGGGAGAGAACTGTTCTCCTATGGCCTCCTGTCGGTGGGAGTGGCATGGGCTTTGCCCAGGGAGAACCCACCATTCTCTCCTTTTTCCGTTCTCATTTACTGTAGTTGTTGGTATTTATGAACTTATTTCTACCACGTTATTTTGTGAGTTCTGTTTCTATGCTTTTTTTCTCCTTTCCTGTTATCTATTAGATCAACAAAGTTTTAAAAAATGTTTATTTTTAAAAATATATTTTATTGATTATGTTATTACAGTTGTCCTATTTCCCCCCCCTTTATTCCCCTCCACCCCGCATCCTCCATCCCACCAGCATTCTCCCCGAACTTAGGTCATGTCCATGGGTTGTACATATAAGTTCTTTGGCTTTGCCATTTCCCATACTATTCTTAACCTCCTCCTGTCTATTTTGTACCTACCATTTAGCTTCTTATTCCCTGTACCTTTTCCCCCATTCTTCACCCTCTCTCTCCCCACTGATAACCCTCCATGTGATCTCCATTTCTCTAATTCTGTTACCATTCTAGTTGTTTGCTTGTTTTGTTTTGTTTTTGTTTCAGTTGTTGAGAGTTGTGAGTTTGTTGTCATTTTACTGTTCGTATTTTTGATCTTCTTTTTCTTAGATAAGTCCCTTTACCATTTCATATAATAAGGGCTTGGTGATGATGAACTCCTTGAACTTGACCTTATCTGGGAAGCACTTTATCTGCCCTTCCATTCTAAATGACAGCTTCACTGGATAGAGTAATCTTGGATGTAGGTCCTTGTCTTTCATGACTTCAAACACTTCTTTCCAGCCCTTTCTTGCCTATAAGCTTTCTTTTGAGAAATCAGCTGATAGTCTTATGAGAACTCCTTTGTAGGTAACGCTCTCCTTTCCTCTCGCTGCCTTTAAGATTCTCTCCTTATCTTTAATCTTGGGTAACAATTATGATGTGCCTTGGTGTTTTCCTCCTTGTGTCCAATTCCTTTGGGACTCTCTGGGCTTCCTGGACTTCCTGCAAGTCTATTTCCTTTGCCAGATTGGGGAAGTGTTCCTTCATCATTTTTAAAAATAAGTTTTCAATTTCTTGCTCTTCCTTTTCTCCTTCTGGCAGCCCTATGATTCAGATGGTGGAATGTTTAAAGATGTCCTGGAGGTTCCTAAACCTCTCCTCATTTTTTTGAATTCTTGTTTCTTCATTCTCTCTTGGTTGGATGTTTATTTCTTCCTTGTGTTCCAAATTGTTGATTTGAGTCCTGGTTTCCTTCCCTTCACTGTTGGTTTCCTGTATATTTTGCTTTATTCCACTTTGTGTAGCCTTCATTTCTTCCTTCATTTTGCAACCAAGCTCAATCAATCAGTCCTGATTACCAGCGTTTTGAATTCTGCATCAGATAGGTTTTCTATCTCCTTGTCGCTTAGCTCTTTTTCTGGAGTTTTGATCTGTTCCTTCATTTGGGCCATATTTGTCTCAGTGCACTGGTGTGGATGAATGTTTCTTTAACTCCTTGGTTGTTGGAGTTCCATGCAGTTTGCTATTCTGGCAGTACTAATTGTTTATTTTTAAATTGGTTGTTATCCTTTTGGTTGTGCGAGGAAATGAGGCGTTTCTACCTACACCTCCATCTTGGCTGGAACCAGTATTTTTTCATTTTTATTGCAGAAATCCATTGTAAGGGTGTATCAAAAATTTGTTTAACTATTTACCTGTTAAAAGACATTTAGTTTGTTTACATTTTGGAATGTTATAATCCTCCTAGGAACATACTTATACAAATATTTCTTTAGACATACGACCTCATTATTTTGGAGAAAATGCTCAGAAATAGAATTTCTGGGAGAGAGGACTGGTGTATGCTTAACTCTATTTAAAAACTGCATATGTTTGGTCAGATTTTTCAAAAGATTTGTGTGTAGGACTCTTATTAGAAACACTTTTGTTCTACTCATGCTTTCACAAATGGTATGAGTTCCTTCTTTCTTAATCAACAAAACAAAGAAGTGAGCAAAATAGAACCAGAGACTTGGAAAAAAAGAACAAACCAAGAGTGACCAGACAGGAGGGAGGAAGGGGATAACAGGGGAAAGAATGGGAAAGGACAAGCCAAGGAACATGAATAGAGGACTCATGGGCACGGACAATGGGGGGGCTTGACTGTGGGAGTGGGAGGGGGCGGGGTATGGGAGAGCAATGGGGAAAAAGGGCAGACAACTGTAACTGAACAATTAAAAAAAAGAAATACTTTCGTGAACAACACCTGTGAGGGAGTGAAGAAAATAGGGAGGGAGAAGTATCAGAGGGAGAGTTGAACTGGGATTCAGTCACGATAGGGACTTCATTCAACGCCATTGGGGAACTCTGGAGCTACCATGGCCCTTCAAAGTTGTATTAAATTAGGGCCAGTCTTTACATACCTGAATTAACCACTCGTTCGATATAGTTTTATTCTGGGGGGATAACATAACCATTGCTTAGATTAAATCCTCCAATTAAAAAGCAGAGATTATGGTATTGAATAAAAAAGCATGATTTAATTGTTTTCTCTATAAATTCTACTTTAAATATGAAGAAATAGATAAATCAAAAAATAAAGAATGATATACTACGGATTAGCTATACTATTATCAGATAAAATAGAGATCAGAACAAGGTATTTATTAGGGATTAAAAATAGCTATTTCATAATGATAAAGAGGTCAATATGCCAAGAACACATACTAGTCTTAAATGTGTATACACTTAATAACAGAGTTTCAAAGTAAGTGAAGCAGAAACTTATAAGAGAAATACACAAATATATTGTAAGATTTCAATACCTCTTTCAATAACTGATAGAGTTAGTACAGGCATTTACAGAAGGCTACATCCAACATCATCAATATACACATTCTTCTCAAAATACATATTTTTTTAAGTACACATAGAACATTCACAAAGAAAGATCATATCTTGGGCCACAAAACACATCTGGAAAAATTTAAAAGATTTAAGTATAAAACTATGTTTTTCACAACAAAATAATTAAATGATAAATTAAAAAATCTGGAAAAATCCCCAAAATATTTGGAAATTTTACGTTACACTTTAAAAAAATTTTTAAATTGTTTTTCAAGTACAGTTCTCTTCATTTTCCCCCCTCCACTCCATCATGTCCCACTCATCCCTGACTCCCACCCTTGATCTTACCCCTTTGGTTTTGTCCATGTGTCCTTTATACATGTTCCTTGATGATCCTTTCCCTTCTTTTCCCTGTTATCCCCCTCCCACCCCCCTCTAGTTACTGGTCATCTGTTCTTTGTTTCAAGATCTGTGTTTATATTTTGCTTCCTTCTTTGTTTTTTTGATCAGGTTCCACTTATAGGTGAGATCATATGGTATTTGTCTTTCACTACCTGGCTTATTTCACTTAGTGTAATGTTCACCAGATCCATCTATGCAGTCACAAAGGGTAGGAGCTACTTCTTCCTTTCTGCTGCATAGTATTCCATTGTGTAAATGTGCCACAGTTTTTTGATCTACTCATTTACTGATCAGAATTTAGGCTGCTGCCAACACTTGGCTGTTGTAAATTGTCCTGCTATGAACATTGGGATGCATAGGTTCTTTTGAATTGGTGTTTCATGGTTCTTAGGGTATAATCCCAGCAGTGGAATTGCTGGGTCAAAAGGCTGTTCCATTTTTAGTTTTCTGAGGAAATTCAATACTGCTTTCCACAGTGGCTGCACCAGTCTGCATTCTCACCAACATAGCACTAAGGTTCCCTTTTCTCCACAACCTTGCCAGCATTTGATGTTTGTTGATTTCTTTATGATGGCCATTCTGACTGGTGTGAAGTGGTACCTCATTGTGGTTTTAATTTGTATCTCTCTGATGGCTAGTGATGCTGAGTATCCTTTCATATGTCTCTGGGCCCTCTGTATGTCCTCCTTGGAGAAGTGTCTGTTCAGGTCCTTTGCTCATTTTTAATTGGATTGTTTGTCTTTCTGGTGTGGAGTTCTGTGAGTTCATTATATATTTTGGAGATCCAACACTTGTCTGAGGTATCATTGGCAAATATGTTCTCTCATACAGTTGATTCCCTTTTCATTTTGCTGATGTTTTCTTTAGCCATGTAGAAGCTTTTTATTTTGATGAAGTCCCATTTGTTTATTCATTCCTTTATGTCCCTTGCTCTAAGGGACATAGTAAAAGTATCGCTGCATGGAACATCTGAGATTTTCCTTCTGTTTTCCTCTAGGACTATTTTGGTGTCGTGACTTATATTTAAGTCTTTTATCCACCTTGAATTTATTTTTGTGTATGGTGTAAGTTGGTAATTGAGTTTCATTTTTTTGCCTGTACTGTCCAGATCTCCCAACACCATTTGTTGAAGAGGCTATCTTTACTCCATTTTGTCTGTTCCTTTTGTTGAATATTAATTGACCACAGAGACTAGGGTTTATTTCTGGGCTCTCTATTCTGTTCCATTGATCTATGTGACTGGTCTTACACCAATAACAGACTGTTTTGATTACAGTGGCCTAGTAATATAGTTTGATATCAAGTAATGTGATCTCTCCTTTTTTGTTCTTCTTTCTCAAAATTGCTGGGGCTATTTGGGGTTGTTTATGGTTCCATATAAATTTTTGAAATGTTTGTTCTATATCTATGAAATATGTCATTGGTATTTTAATAAGGATTGCATTAAATCTGTAAATTGCTTAGGGTAGTATGGACATTTTGATGATGTTAATTCCTTCAATCCATGAAAACGATGTATGCTTCCATTACTTGTGTCTTTCTTAACTTCTTTCTTCAGTGTTGTATAGTTTTTTAAATACAGGTCTTTTACCTTGTAGGTTAAGTTTATTCCTAGGTACTTTATTTTTCTTGCTGCTATAGTAGATGGAATTTTTTTTCTGATTTCTGTTTCGATATTTCATTGATGGTGTACAAAAATGCCTGCGATTTCTGATATTGACTCTGCATCCCACTGTTCTGCCAAATTCATTTATTACATTGAGTAGTTTTTTGGTGGAGTCTATAGGGTTTTCTATGTATACTATTATGTCATCTGCAAAAAGTGACAGTTTTACTTCTTCCATTCAAATTTGGATGCCTTTTATTTCTTTTTCTTATCTTATCGCTGTGGCTAGGACTTCCAATATGTTGAACAGAAGTGGTAAAGATGACATCCTTGTCTTGTTGCTGATCTTAGTGGAAGTTTTAGTTTTTGACCATTGAGTGTGATGTTAGCTGTAGGTTTCTTGTACATGGCCTTTATCATGTTGAGGTATGTTCCCTATACTCCCACTCTGCTGAGTGTTTTTATCATAAATGGGTGCCGTATTTAATAAAATGCTGTTTCTGCATCTATTGATATGATCATGTGATTTTTGTCTTTCCTTTTGTTTATGTGATATATTACGTTTATTAATTTGTGAATATTGTACCATCCTTGCATCCCTGGGATGAATCCCACTTGGTCATGGTGTATGATCTTTTTAATGTATTTCTGGATGCAGTTTGTCAATATTTTGTTGAGGATTTTAGCATCTATGTTCATCAATGATATTGGTCTACACCATTCTTTCTTTGTTGTGTCTTTATCTGGTTTTGGGATTAGGATGATGCTGGCTTCATGAAAAGAGTCTTGGAATCTTCCATATTCATGGATATTTTGGAATAGTCAGAGAAAGATAGGGGTTATCTCTTCTTTAAATGTTTTGTAAAATTCTCCTGCGAAAGCATCTGGTCCAGGGCTTTTTTGTAATGGGAGTTTTTTGATTACTGCTTCAATTTCACTAGCTTTATTCAGTTCAGAAGGTAATACTTTTCTAGAAATTTGTCCATTTCATGCAGGTTTTCAAATTTCTTGGCATATAGTTATTCATAGTAATTTCTTAACAATCCTCTGTGTCTCTGTGGTATCAGTTGTAATCTCTCCTTTTTCATTTTTGATTTGATTTCATTTGGTCTTTTCTATTTTTTCTTGATGAGCCTGTTTAAAGGCTTGCCAATTTTGTTTATCTTTTTAAAAAAACAGCTCCTGGATTTATTGATCCTTAGATTTGTGCTTTTTGTTTCTATGTCACTTACTTCTGCTCTGATATTGTTTTTTTTTCCTTCCTTCTACTTGCTCTGGGCTTCGTTTGTTGTTGTTCCTCGAGTTCTTGTAGGCGTAGGGTTAGGTTGTTTATTTGAAATGTTTCTATCTTTTTTAGGTAGGCCTGTATCACTATGAACTGCCCTCTCAGGTCTGCCTTCACTGTGTCCCATAAGTTTTGGGTTGTTGTAAGTTCATTTTCATTTGTTTTCATAAACTTTTTGATTTCTTCCTTGATCTCATTTTTAACCCATTCACTGTTTAATAGCATGCTATTCAATCTCCATGAATTTGAGTGTTTTTGAGTTTTATCCTTGAGGTTGGTTTCTAGTTTCAGTCCCTTGTAGTCTGAGAACATGCTTGATATGATTTCAGTTTTCTTGAATTTGTTGAGACTTGTTTTGTGTCCAATCATGTGGTTTATCTTTGAAAATGTTCCATGTGTATTTCAAAAGAATGTATATTTTGCTTCTTTGGGATGAAAGGTACTGTTTGTCTATCTATCTATCATCTATCTATCATCTATCTATCTATCGTTTAACTCCATTTGATCTAGGACATTGTTCAATGCTGCAATATCCTTGTTGATATTTTGTTTGGAAGATCATCCATTTTTGACAGTAGAATGTTAGAATTCCATACTATAATTGTGTTGCTGTCTATATCTTTTTTTGAAGTCCTCTAAGATTTTCCTTATATATTTGGGTGCTCCTATGTTGGGTACACATATCTGTTTATAATGTTTATGTCTTCTTGATAAATTATTAACATGAATATTGTGATGTGTCCTTCTGTGTCTCTTTTTATGGTCTTTGTTTTGAAACAAATTTTGTCTGGCATAAGTATTGCTTCACCACCCTTTTTTTTTTCTTTTTTGGTGCCCATTTGCTCGGAATATTTTTTTTCCAATGCTTCAATTTCAGTCTGTGTAGCTCTTTTCTTCTGAGGTATCTATGGTAGGCAGCATATGTGTGGGTCATGTTTTCTTATCCATTCAGCTTCCCTATGTCTTTTTTTTTAAAGATTTTATTTTTTATTTATTTTTTTAGAGAGAGGGGAAGGGAGAGAGAAAGAGAAGGAGAGAAACAGCAATGTATGGTTGCCTCTCACATGGCCCTCAGGGGGACCTGGCCCGCAACCCAGGCATGTGCCCTGACTGGGAATCGAACTGGGACCCTTTGGTTCCCAGCCCGCGCTCAATCCACTGAGCTACACCAGCCAGGGCCCTATGTCTTTTGATTGGAGCATTTATGCCATTAACATTTAAGGTTATTATTGATAGGTACTTATTCATTTTACCCCCTTTGTACCTATGTTCCTATCTCTTTTGCAATTTTTCTTTTTCTTAAAGCAGTCCCTTTAGTATATCTTGCAGTGCTGGTTTGGAGGTGTATTCTTTCAGCCTTCTTTTGTCTGGGAAACTCTTTATTTCGCCTTCCATTTTAATTGAGAGCCTTTCTGGGTAGAGTAGTCTTGGTTGCAGGGCTTTGCATTTCATTACCTGGCATGTTTCTTGCCATTCCCTTCTGGCTTGTAGTGTTTCTGTTGAGAAATCAGCTGCTAGCCTTATCAGAGCTCCCTCGTCTGTTACTTCTTGTTTCTCCCTTGCTGCTTTTAAGATTCTCTCTTTGTCTTTAAAACTTGCCATTTTAATTATGATGTGTCTTATAGTAGGCCTCTTGGGTTCATCTTCATTGGGACCCTCTGTGCTTTCTGATGCATGGCTTTTCCCCTCTCCAGGTACAGGAAGTTTTCTTTCGTTATTTTTTCAAACAGAGTTTCTATCCCTTGCTCCTTTTCTTCTCCTTCTGGTATTCCTATGGTTCAAATGTTGTTGTGTTTCATGTTGCCTTGCAGTTCCCTTAAGCTATCTTCATATTTTTTTAGTATTTTTTCATGCAGGTGCTCTACCTGGGTGTTTCATTCTATCTTGTCTTCCAGTTCAGTAATTTGGTCCTCTGTTTCATACAGCCTACTTGTAATTTGTTCTAGTGTACTCTTTATTTCATCATTTCTTACTGGTTCTTGTTTATAGTTTCTATTTCCTTTTTCTTTTATTTTAAATATTATTTATTTATTTATTTATTTAATTTTAGAGCCGGGGGGGAGGTGGAAGGCAGGGAGAGAAAGATCAATTTGTGCTTGCTTCTTGTGCACCCCCCTCCTGTGGACCTAGCCTGCAACTCAGGCATGTGCCCTTACTAGGAATTGAACCAGTGTCCTTTTGCTTTGCAGTCCAGCACTCAATCCACTGAGCCACACCAGCCAGTGTTCTATCTACTGTTGTAGTTCCCACTCAGTTCCTTGGAGTTTCTTGAGCATCCTTCTCCTCATTGTTTTGAATTCTATATCTGATAGTTTGCTTGCCTCCACTTCATTTAGCTGTTTTACTGGGGAGTCTTCCATTGCTTTTGACTGAGGGTTCTATCTTTGTCTCCCCATTTTAGGTGACTCTTTCTTTTTGGTGATCCCCGAAGCTCTGCTTTGCCAGCTGTCTTTGTAGGATGAACTTCTATGGTAGGAGTTCTGTGGAACTCAGTGGTGTGGTCTCTTTGATTTACTTGTCTGGATGCTTTGGGTTGCCCTTTCTTCCATTTTTGTGTGTGCTCTTGTTGTACTTGGGCTTTACATGTTGGTGGTTCCTTTGTTGGTGGATTCTCCTCTCCTGCAGGTTTACTGGTATTCACAATTCCCATGTTGTCTTGTATGTGATCAGGGGCAGGGCAAAGTTCGAATGAATTTAGATAGTGGGGGAGTATTCAATGGGATTTAAAGAACTAACAAGTAGAGAACAGATAGTAGGACCTTTGGAGAGGTACAGCAATAACTGTGATATTCCACCCAACTAGCCTCTTTTTACAAAAGGTGAAAAATAGATAAGACTCTTATTGGAAGGGAAAAGGAATGTGAGATGAGTTTAGGAAGGAGAGCATTTATGTGAGCTTAGATGGTGAGATATAGTGAGAGTAAGGGATAGAAACATGGCGTAGTATGAGAGAATGAAGTTAACCACAACAGTAGTAAAGCTCTGGAAGATAGTAAAATGGACCAAGACCAGGGAAGGGTGCTGTGTGGGATTTGGAATAACAATAATATGATTAGAACTATATAATCTGAATAAAAAGTAAAACACCAAGAATAATGTGTTATTGGAATATGAGTGAAGTGAAAGAAGAAAAATTAAAATGCAATATGACAGGGAGTGTAAAGAAAACCAATCAAACCAACAAAACCAAAAATTAAAGCTAAAAGGAAAGAAGAAAAATTAAAAAAATAAAAATAAAATAAATTAAAAAAATAAAATGCAAGTTCTGAAAGATAGCAAAGTGAAACTTGTTTTCGCCTTTTGACTTCTTTCTGGATCTATCTTTGGTCTTCTCACAGCTCCAGGTTATTGTCTACACTTGAAAAAAAAGCCTGCTGATGACTTTAAATCTGACAAGCTGGTTTTGCTGTTCTTTCTGGATGCTGTAGGCAGAAGGGGGCTGGGCTCTGTTTTTTTCACTATGTTTCCACTAGGTTGGGGGCTTAGTCTTGGCTACAATATTTACAGGTGCCCAGTTTCAGGCTCATACCCTCAGAGCATTGTACAGCTCACACTGTCCACTGCATGTATGCTCCAGGCCAGTATCTCTAATCCACCTCATTGTGCAACCCTTTGATTAGTCTGTGACGTGCACTGAGTGGGAGCAAATCATACCTCTCCTCTTCTGTCTTTGTTGGCCTGGGCCTGTGAGCAAAATATCTTCAGGGCAGTTTAGTTCCCCTATTAAATTAAGTCTCTCTGGACGTTGCTACCTCTCTATCCCCTGCTGACCCCCTTTGATCAATCCATGAGGTGACCTGTGTGGAAGCAAATTATGCCCTTCCTCCTCCCTCTTTGCTGGCCCGGCCGCTGTGTGTGAGAGGTCCTTGCACAGTGGCTGAGAGTTTTTTTGAGAGAGAATTCCCCTTGGTTGTGGCCAGCCGTTCCTATAAGCACCCTGCTTTCCACACAGACCAACTCTCTCATCAGTCTAGTCTATCTGGGTCATGGCTAGTCATGGCCCATCTTGTCTCCTATCTCCAGGTGTCACCTGGCTCCCAATTTCTCTGGTACTGTCCCAGCCAGTGACCACATTCCAGCTGGGATATGCCACCAGCTGTGTGTCTCTTACTGCATCATTATTCCCCCAGCGACTTTAAGCATCCAGATCTCTCCTGGCATGGGTCTGAGAACTCACAACTTTGGGAGGGGAGGGAGCTACAAAGTCACAATCACTGCCCCATCTGCCCTCCAAAGCTGCTGTGGCAGCCTCAGTATCATGTGCAAGGCCTAGGGACCTTCCCACCAGCCTACAAAATCTCCTTACTGTCCGTTTTTACTGCACACTTAACGTCCGCTGCACAGTTTGGCTTCCAAACTTCTATCAGCTGGAATTCTGTGAGTTGTTCACTCTGTTCCTTGGAACATTGGCTAGGTGTCCCAGTTGGGAGCACAAGCAAGTGGGTTCAGCTCCCACCTACATTGCTGCCATCTTCCAGAATATCTCTACATTACACTTCCTAAAAAATCCATAGATCAAATATGAAATCCCAAGGGAAATTAGAAAATTTTTGCAGTTCAATTTAAATGAAAATACAACACTTCAAAATTTCTGGAATACAACTAATGCAGTAGTACTTAAAAGGAAATTTAAATATTTATATTAGAAAACAAGAAAGATTTTCTCCCCAACTTTATGTAGGTTTAGTTGACAATTAAAAATCATATGTAAGTAAGGTGTACAACTGATATTTCACATACATAAACATTGTGAAGTATTCACCATAATCAAGCCAATTAATATATCTATCACCTCACACAGTTATCGTGTTTTTAAATTTTTTTATTGTTGTTCAATTACAGTTGTCCCCATTTTACCCCATTACTCTCCCCTGCTCTGCCTATCCCCCTTCCCACGTTCCATTCTCCCCCCTCATTGTTTTTTTATTATTTTATTGTTGTTCATTTACAGTTGTCTGCATTTACCCCCACCCCCAACCCCAGGCAAACCCACCTCCCTCCCTTGCTTCCACCCTCCCCCTTGGTTTTGTCCATATGTCCTTTATAGCAGTTCCTGAATACCCTTGTCCCCATTATCCCCTTTCCCCTCCCCTCTGGTTACTGCCAGAATGTTCTAAATTTCAATGTCTCTGGTTATCATTTGTTTCTCTGGTTGTATTTTGCTTGCTTACCTCACAAGCATCTTGGCTGTAGCTGATCTGAGTTCCCCGGTAGCTGATCTGGCCTTGATGCCTTCTCTCATGAGTCCTTATATAAAACCCCTTAATATTTCATATAGTAAAGGCTGTGTGATGATGTACTCCTTGAACTTGACCTTCTCTGAGGAGCACTTTATCTGCCCTTCCATTCTAAATGACAGTTTTGCTGGATAGATTATTCTTGGTTGTAGGTCCTTGCTTTTCATGATTTGAAATATTTCTCTCCAGCCCCTTCTTGCTTGGAAGGTCTCCTTAGAGAAATCCGCTGACAGTCTTATGGGAATTCCTTTGTAGGTAACTGTCTCCTTTTCTCTTGCTGCTTGTAA
>PVJI01017250.1:0-36131 GCA_004026765.1 Micronycteris hirsuta | reverse complement strand
AGGTGCCCAGGGGTCTTGCTGCTACACAAGAACCTTCCAAGCATGGAGCCCAGCCGGGGTGCGGGGGCAGAAGGAAAGGAGGGGGCGCCGGCTGAGGGACAGCACATCAGTCTGCAAGACGAGCTTAACAGGAC
The DNA here is from genome assembly GCA_004026765.1 of Micronycteris hirsuta. Taxonomy (NCBI): domain Eukaryota; kingdom Metazoa; phylum Chordata; class Mammalia; order Chiroptera; family Phyllostomidae; genus Micronycteris; species Micronycteris hirsuta. The sequence continues at coordinate 35,997 of PVJI01017250.1, read as the reverse complement.
GCCCAGAGCCCTCTGCAACCCCCCCCCCCCCCCCCCCCCCCCCCCCCCCCCCCCCCCCCCCCCCCCCCCCCCCCCCCCCCCCCCCCCCCCCCGCCCTCCGCACCGCCCCGCCCTGCGCACTCAGCTGCTCTGCTTACTTTCCGCACTTCACGTCACACCCAGAAGGGGCACCGCGGAATCTCAGTAACTGGAGATGGATGACAGGCCCTTCCCGTTCCACAGCAGACGGAGCGAGACCAACCTGCTCTCAGAGCTCCGAGTCGCCGCCGCAGCGTGCCTCCCACACTGCGCGCCACAGGCCCCCCGCAGCCGTCAGCTGAGACTTGGCGGGCCGTGGGACGCTCATGGACCTGCGAGTTTTTTATCGAACGTGGAACACCAAAGCGACACGGAAAACCCACCTAACATCAACTCACATTCATGAAAGAAAGGACTTTTCAAAAAACAAAGACATGGCCCGGGCTGGTGTAGCGCAGAGGACTGAGGACCAGCCTGCAAACCAAAGGGTCGCCGGTTCGATTCCCAGTCAGGGCACGTGTCTGGGTTGCAGGCCAGGTCCCTACTAGGGGGCGTGTGAGAGGCAACCACACACTGATGTTTCCCTCCCTCTTTCTCCTTCCCGTCCCCCCTTTCTAAAAATAAATAAATAAAATCTTTAAAAACTAATAAAATAAAAACCTCAAACAAAAACAACAAAAAAACCCCAACAATTAAAAAAAAATAAACACAAAACAAATACAAAATAAAAACAAAGATGCGAGCCCTGGCTGGTGTGGCTCACACACTGAAAGGTCATCAGTCAACTCCCGGCCAGGTCAGAGGCCTGGGCTGTGGGCCCAACCCCTGGGAGGGCGCACGTGGGAGGCAGCCCGTCCACCTCGCTCTCTGACACCAAAATTTCTCTGCCCACCCCCACCCCCCAAACCAATGAAGGAAAAACTAAGTAAAAACAGACACGGGGAAAAAACCTCAGGGGGAGCCTGGCACAAGGCAGCCCTCGGTGCCCTCCGCGGGCCCACCTCCGCCTACTCCCTGCACCGCAGGCGGCCACCCTGGGTGTCTCTGCATCACGAGGAGCTGGACTCCCAGAGACCCAACCGCACGGGAGCCAGGCCAGCCTTCCCGACAACGCAGGGCACAGGGTCTTTGAGAAACCACCACCACCGACCTGCAGACCAGCAATGCCCACCCTCGGGGGCTGCAGCCCCGGCCTCGGTGACCGGACAGAGACCAGGAAGCACGGTTCTCGGCAGCCCGCAGCTCAGCGAGGAAGAGCAAGGCTCCCCCAGCCCCTCACGGCAGGCTGTGCGCTGTGGTCCCAGCTGCTGCCTCTTAGAAACTGGGAAGGGGCCGGAGTCACATCCTGCCGTCCCCTCCGGCGTCCAGCGTCACCAGGGCCACACCGGGAGGCGCCGGCCGGGACGGCCGACTCACCTTGCGCACCACCTCCTCCTCTTCCTGGCGCTTCTCGTAGTGGGAGAAGTCGTCGAAGATGGAGGTGGTGTGCCGGTAGGAGGCGATGATCCTCAGCACCTGCTTGGCCTTCTCCAGGGGCACCTCCTGGGTGTCGCGGGAGTTGGTGACCGGCTTGTTGTCATTGTTCTCCAGCCGGATGTGCCGGAGCTGGGCGTTGGGCACATCCTTGACGAAGATCCACTGCACGTCGAACTTGCCCTTCCACTTGTCCTGCGACCAGACCCCGGCGCTGGTGCCGTAGTCCACGGGCGACTTCATCTCGGCCACCCCGCAGAAGTGGCCGCTGCCGTTGACGCTGAAGAGCAGGTAGACGGGCCCCTTGCTGCCAACGGAGCGGAAGGCGCCGTCCAGCCGCTTGTTGCCGTGCTCGGTGCTGCACCAGACGGAGTACTTGATGGAACGGTGCACATCGTCCTCCGAGTAGCTCTTGATGATGAACACGCGCCCGCTGCGCAGGTTCCAGTCGAACTCCTTGGGGTTGTAGCTGTGGGCGGCCTTCAGTTTCTCCAGGACCGGGTGGGGCTCCACGCTTGGGGCGGAGCTCGGCTGGGTGTTCCCGGGGGCGTGGCCGTCGCCCCCTGTCCCGGAGCTCTGCCCAAAAGCCGAGCTCCTGTTGCGCGGGGCGACCCAGCGGGTTTGGGGCGGCGGCTGCGGGCTCTGGTACTGTGGTTGGGCCAGAGGGGGCGGCGGAGCGGGCAGAGGCTGCACGACCGGCTGAGGCGGGAGGACCGGCTGGGGGGTCGGGGCCGGCTGGGGGGCCGGGGCCTTGGGCACGGGCCCCTTGTTGTCCCAGGTACCAATGTCCATGTTATGCTTTATGGGCGGAGGGGGCAGTGCGGCCCCGATGACAGGCCCGCCCTTGGCTTTCATTTTTGGCTGCGGCTTTGCGGGCTTGCTGGCAATGGCAGCCCATGAAGTCGGCTTCGAAACCGGCATGTTTACACTTGTCCCACCATTGCCAGAAAGCACCCCAGTCATCGCCACGCTGCTGACGACTGAACCCACCGTCTTGACCGCAGAGGAGGTGACGTCGCCGATCTTCAGGCCCACCATGCCCTGCTCCAGACTGTTCATCCCGGGGGCTTTGCTGAGGGTGTCGCCGTGGAAGCCCGCCTGCCCGTCCACCAGCGTGCCGCCCAGGGAGCTCGGCGGGTAGGGGTAGCTGCCCCCGTAGGCGGGGCTCTGGGCCTGCTGCCCCTGAGACCCACTCGCGCCCCAGGCTGAGAAGGCAGGGTTCTCGGGGAAGAAATTAAACCGGTGTGGGTAGATGCTGCTGCCCAGGCCCCCGGGCTGCCCAAACACGGCATCGTGCATGAAGTGATGGTCGCCGTTGCTGAGCTGTCCATAGGTGGTGAGGTACGGGATGGGAGGGTCCCCTCCGGTCGACCACGGCGCCTCATTGAGGGAGTACGGGAACCCGATGGATGGTGGGTAGTAGCTGGGCAGGTAGGGGTCAGCCATGGAGGGGTAGCTGTTGCTCTGCGGGAACAAGAGGGACACGTCAGGCTGCTCTCCCGGCTGGGGGAGACCCCGCTGCCCTGGGCCCCACCCGCCTCGCTCCCTGGAACGAGCCGCCCCAAGCAGGAAGGAACTGCAGAGGCAGCCCCGTGTGGTCTGCACACGGGGCCACCAGCCACCCCACAGCCTCCTGCCCTGCCTCCCGCTAGAGGTGGTTCCTGAACTCACAGGGAACTGAACCACCCTGAGGCCGCCCCCCGCGGCCCCCCACACCCCAGTGCGAGGTGAGCTGCAGCCCGCCGACTCCAAGTGCAAACACGAGTTGCCCCGGGCTCAGCCAGCACCAGCTCTCCAGACAGGACATGGCAAGGTGGCTCCAACCCAGACACACCTCAGCAAGGGTCCTGCGAGGCGCCCGCCGCCCGCCCCGCGGTGGTGACTGTGGAGTCCATTCATCAGTTCAGGCGCGACAACGCAGGTGAGGACACCCAGTCCTGACCCTGCTCTTAGCACCGGGACACCCGTGTTCTAGGAGGGCATCCACCACGGCTGGTCGTCACCGGGCACCGCTGCTGCAGCCTCTGGGGCCACTCAGCTCCCACCCAGGAACGGCGTTCAGCAAAGCCAGCCTCCTGACTCAGAGAAGCCGCCCGAGCACTGGGCTCTGCGTGCTGCCCTGTGACTCAGTCAATATGGCGAGCAAACGGGGATGGCAACCCAAACAGATGTCCTGTCGCTCATGACGGTCACCATGGACCATCTTCGTCGGGAAAACAAATGGTCAGACACGGCGGAACTGTACCTCTATTCCAGAACGGAGAGTTTTCCACATTTACTAAGATTTAACCGCGTTACAAAAATTAAAAAAAACTGCCCGGCTGGTGTAGCTCAGTGGATTGAGCGCGGGCTGGGAACCGCAGGGTCCCGGTTCGGTTCCCAGTTGGGGCACATGCCTGGGTTGCGGGCCAGGTCCCCAGTGAGGGCCATGTGAGAGACAACCATACATTGTTCTTCCTCCCTCCCTTCTCCTCTCTCTGAAAATAAAATCTTAAAAAAAAAAAAAAAAAAAAAAAAATTAAAAAAACTGCCCTGGCTGGTGTAGCTCAGTGGATTGAGTGCGGGCTGGGAACCAGGTGGTCCCGGTTCGATTCCCAGTCAGGGCACATGCCTGGGTTGCAGGCCAGGTCCCCGTGAGGGCCATGTGAGAGGCAACCATACATTGCTGTTTCTCTCCCTCTCTGTCTCCCTCCCCTCCCCTCTCTCTAAAAATTAAAAAATAAATAAATAAATAAATAAAAAATTAAAAAAACTCTCATTCTGAATAATCAGAACTGTTTATTTTAAAGTAGAAACCTCTGCTTCCTACATCCGCTCTTCTGAGAAGGAAGGAATTCCGCAATCAGCTACGGCTGCAACTTCACAGACGACACAGTGCCTCAGCCGCCAGTGACCAGGAGCAGGGGCCACGGAGAGAAAGGGGGCCCTTCAGAAGCCCAAGGGGGACAGAACGTTTTTAGACTAGGCTGAGAAGTGTTTACTTAAAAAGGCAACAACAAAAAAAACTTGAAAAAATTACAAAAAAGGAAAAGGGTCAGGGGCTGTTCACAAGGAGCCTCCAGGGCGAGGGCCTTCCCACCTGGCACCCCCGGGGCGACCCAGCTGTGACCGGCCACTGACCCCAGCACCACCCACCCATTCTGAAACACAGCCTTGAGGACCATGAAAGCTCCGCCTCCTAGAAACACCTTCCGGGTGTAGGGAGGCCCCTTCCTTTTGGTTAACACACATTTCTACAGCACTTAAGTCATCTAAGAAAAAACAAGTTGGTCAAAAAACAAGCCTGTTCACTTGCTGCCACCACCTCTGGTGGAGCCCGAGGCCAGGCCAGCTCCACTCCACAGCACCTGGTCCTCCCAGGGGCCCTGCTGCCCCCGCAGTGCCAAGGGGGTGGGGGGAAGACCCGAGACACTTGGCAGAGGGCAGGCTGGCCATACTCCACCACAGGGGAGAGGCAGAGCCAGCCTTTATTCCAAAGCCAACAAGCACAGTGTGTTTTAAAAGTGGCACATAGCATAGCCCTGGCTGGTGTAGCTCAGTGGATTGAGCGCCAGCCTGCGAACCTAAGGGTCGTCAGTTCGATTCCCAGTGAGGGCATATGCCTGGGTTGCAGGCCAGGACCCCATTTGGGGCTCTCAAGAGACAACCAATGTTTCTCTCTTTCTCCCTTCCTTCCCTTTACGCTAAAAATAAATAAACTAAGCCTTAAAAAAATAACAGTAAAAATAGTACATAGTATAAACATTTACACGTGAAGCCAAAACTCCAACTACCCCAAGTGGGTTTAACCTGGGCAACTTACCCCCCAGGACAAACTTTTGGCTGTCCCCCTGGGGGGGGGGCAGTTGCTCATGACACCTGGTGGAAGAACACCAGGGAGGCCGCTAAGCTCCCTATGCCACGCAAACGAGAAGTGTTTCCAAAAACCCCACAAAAGACAGGCGGCCGTGACTCTCGGGGCCCTGCCTGGGGCGTGGCCTCCGATCTCTCTGTGCACACCTCCTGTCCTCCCCCAGCACCTCTGCGAGGCCTTTGCCAGTGTCCATCTCACAGAAGAGGAGACAGGCGCAGCAGGCCAACCAACTGAGGAAGCGGCGGTCAGCGGTAGGGGTGAGTCTTGAACCCGAGGCAGGGGCTGGGCCCCAGAGCCAGGCTGTGAGCTGCCCCCCCAACGCCAAAGACAACGGAACGCAGTGTCACATCACACCAACTGGATGGGCAGCGCCCCCCCCCCCCCCGAGAAATCCAGCTTCGCCGCCATCATGGCCAAGGTCAGCTTGGCAACCTTTCTGTCATCTCCCGGGCTTTACGGTCTGCTTCCTCATTGTTTAACACAGCGCAGTCAGAATGCAGCAGCAGAGGCAGATGACAAGACCCAGTGAAAACACAGGCAGAAGCCAATGCCGCAGGCGAACTCACCTGATTTGACTGTCCAGACAGGTAGGGCTCGAAGTCATTGTCGTGAACTGTGTCCTTCTGATGCAAAGAACCATTTTGCACTAGAATAAGTAGTACAATCATGGTTGAGTTTTTAAAAGATATTTTTAAGCGTGGAAATTAAAAATAGTAAAGTCTATACCCATCAACTTCTAGTAAAAAATGCTTTTGTTTAAAAATGGACATAAACCGCGTACAACCAATATGTACACGTCTAACCAGAATGGCAATTAATTAGAACTTCCACTAACTGAGGTTATGTGTTTGAGAAAGGTCCCGTCAGTGTTTGCCAGAAAAGCATGAAACAGAGGCACGGAGGTGACACTGCAGGACCTGGACCCAGGTCCGGGTGACAGGACAGGAAGCCGGGGGAGCCAGGACCGGGTTGGGTCAGCACTGGTGCAGCCGGGAAGCAAAGGGCCCAGGCCCAATGTGCCTCTGCTCCTTCCGGTCTGGCTCTGGGTGCATTTTCCACAGTTACCAGGCTCGGCCAGGAAAGGAAAGGAAAGGTAAATACAGTGCTGGGCCTTTTCCAACTGAAAACGCGATGAACCATATTTGGTTACACCCCAGCACACGCGCACTGGGTGAAAACCATCTCGCGAGTCCACACAGAGAGTCACATACAGGTTCTCACAGAGCGAGTTCTGGGGGTTCACTCCAGGCCAGAATGTCACGAGAGAACATGGGGTTTCGAGGACACAGGCTGCAAGGACCAGGGTCCTCCTCCCGGTACCGCCTTTTATTCACATCTGGGCCCCTTTGCTTCCTTCCCTGCCCCGCCAAACGACCCCCTGGCGGTTCTCTCCCATCCACGAAAAGCCACTGCTTCCAGCCTGTCAAATCTCCCCAAACGTTTTGTCTCCCCCAAAGTCGAGGAGGAAATTGTCGCTTCTCGACGCCGCTTCCTAGACCCTCTCTTCCCCCGCCCCCCGCCAGGGTGCCCACGCCGCCACCTCCCGCTCCCTCCCGCGCTCCCGGCCTGCACAGGCCGCCCGAGTCCGCTTACCTTTATTATCTTGTCCTTTGCTTCTCTGCACCGCCGCCGGCCGGGACGAGCGAGCGGACACACCCGGAGGAAGGGGAAACTCTAAGTTATTGGCCAGAACCCCTCCCAAGCGGCGGCGCGCTCCGGGGCGAACGGGCCCCGCGGTCCCACGCGACTCCTCCCCGGGCTGCGATCCCGCGACGCCAGCCCCCGACCTCGCGACCCCAGACCCCAGCTCCGAGACCCCGGTCCGGCCCGCTACCTGGGGGTCCACACTGGTAGCCGACATGCTTCATGAACAGCCGGCGCGGCGCGGGGTCGGGACGCCTGCCGGCTCGGGCCTCCCGCGAGGCCGGGCCTGTCACCCGGGCTCTCGCGTTCCCGGGCCCGCCGCCCCCTCCCCGGGCGCCGGCCGGGCGGCGGCGGCGGCGGCTGATGGGCGCGCGGGCCGCTCGCGAGGCGCGACGCTGCGCTGTGAACAGGAACCGCACACACGGACGAGAGGCCGACTCCAATGGCGGCGTCGGCGGCGGCGACGGCGGAGACGAGGCTACGCGACGTCAGCGCGCGCGGGGCAGGCCGGGAGCGCCGACGAGCCGCCACGCACCGCGCCTGCGCGTCGCAGCCCGGCGGGACGGATCTTGCGCTCCGGTCCCAGATTCGCGCGGCGTGGGCGGGCCCAGGGGCGGGGCGAACTCAGGAAGTCACGTGGGCAGAGGCGCGGCGCTGCTGTTCACCGGAGGCGCCCTGACTGTACCCCCAGGCTTATCCCAGGAATGTGAAAAAGCAGAGCCAGCAACTGCGTCCCGCTACTTAAAGCCACTTAACTTACACAGGCGTAGTCCAGTCCACCCTGCAGCTCGCCCCAAACGCCCCGACGAGGGCATTCCTCGTCGAGGCGCCGTGGGTGTGAGGTCCGGGTCCTCGGGCCTTAGTCCAGGGCTGCCTGCGGTCGGTTCGTGGCCCAGTCTCCTGGGGCAGCTGTCGCCCGGAAGCCCGGGGCTCCGATGTCCCCGAGGGTGCTACTTTCCCAGGGCTCTCTGGGGTCTCCGAAGTTTAGATCCAGTTTGCTTGTTGAGTTCTTGCCTGGGGATTTCCCTCCAGGGGAAGATCCTTCCGGCCTTTTCCAGCTTCTGGTGGCCCCGGGGCGTCCTTGGCATTGTGTCTCCATTGTCACTTGGTCTTTTCACTTTATTGGATTTAGGGCCTACCCTCATTCAGTATGACCTCATTTTAATAACTTCATTCTATCTACAAAGACCCTACTTTGAAATAAGGTCCCATTCTCAGGTGCATGAACTTGAGGGACACTCCTCAGTCCAGTACAAGGACCAGAGCTGATGTCAAATGGAAAATTTGGAGAGCATCCAGGGGCCGAGCTGGGTTCCATCCACAATGGGGAAGGAGAGGCCCCCCAAAATGAGAGGACTGAGGCACACTCACGCAAGCTGCTGGCCAGGGAAGGGCAGGCAGGATCTGACAGCAGCCACAGCAGAGGGCGGCATGGGTCCCAGGCCGCAGGGAACGTGTGGGCCCCAAAGCAGCTTTGTGCAGACACTATGCGTGGGTCCCGTGAAGGGATGGGAGAAGCTGCTCCATCCTCACCTTCCTAGCCCAGCTGGGACCAGGAGGTCTGGCCCTGCAGACTGGGAGCAGAGCAGCTCCTGGCACAGGGTGGGGGTGTGGAGGCCGCAGGTTCTGGAAGACCGCAGGAACCTCTGGCGCGGGATAGCCCGGCTCAGGGTTTGTGCCAGGATCAGCGGGCTCTTGCCACTGCCCGGGACACCATGTTTCCGCCCTCCCCACCTTGACCCCCGCTCATCCTCTGGCCTTCTGGAGGTGCTGAGTCCATGTAGGCGTGTAGCACAGGGGCCTCCCACAAGTTAGAGCTAATTGTTGGCTGGAGGACTTTAACCAACTCCTGGTGCTCGGGTGGCCAGCTTTGTCCTCACCAGGCTCCCCAGGGCTGTGCCCCTTCTGCGGGGCTTTCCCTAGGGCCCGCTGCCCCCAGTGCTGGTCCAGCTGCACCTGCACTGCCCTAACTCCGCTTTGACGAGGTCACCTTCTGCCTCAGCACAAACTGTCCTCTGTCCCCAAAGACAGTCTGGGGCCCAGATGTCTCCAGGGTGTGGGAGCAGGATGTGGACACGCCTGCCTGTGGCCCATGCAGCAGTCAGAATAGGGTTGCTTGGCAGCCCCTCCTGCTCAGGTGGTGCCAACCTTGGCAACGAGAGGGGCCTTGGCATCTGCTGCAAAACCGCCTGGAGCTGCTCCGGGAGCAGAGGTGCCTCACCTGGCAGCTGGGAGGGAGGCCCAGCTGGGCGGCCGCCACGGCCTGTTCTGGGAGCCTTGTTTCCTCTCCTGCCATCTCTCTCCAACCCTGTCCTGGAATTTACCATTTCCTGCTTAATGTCACAGTCCCCCAAGCAGCTGTGTTCACAGAGAGGCACACACCCTCACGGACACTCCCAGGCCCGCCACGAGGCCTCAGCGGCACCCTGCGTGCTCACACCCAGGGCTCTGCTGGGCGAGGGGTGGTAATAGTAGCAGGGATGGAGCATTGAGAATGGTTCCTCAGTACAAGGGGGCCCCACACCCCCAAACCATGCCCCGTTCTCCCACTGGAGGTCACTATACAAAACGCAAGGGGAAAGACTTGGGTATTGAGAACACCAAGGTCGGGGCGCAGAGCCTCCAACTGCCAGGTGGGAGCTGCAAAGGCCCCGAGGCAGGCGCTCACCTGGGGCGGAGCCAGGTGCTGTGCCTGCTGTCCCCACCCCCTTCAGCCCACACCACTAGGTCTTGCTGCGCTGGAAGCCCAAGCCCGAAGCCTCCTCCTGGGCCCCTGGCGGGCTCCTTGGTGCCCTTGGTGCCCTGCAGTCCTGGCCCTGTGCCACAGGCAGGCATGCTCCTGGGTCCTACCCTTTGCCAGGATTCCCTGCAGGAAACCGGATGGCTTTGGGCCCCAGATAGGAGAGTGTTTTGGGGACTCGCTGGAACTCTGGCAACATTGGGGCGAGCAGGTGGTGTAGCCGAGAGGGTGACGGCGATGAGGTCTTGAGCAGGGTGAGGTGGCAGCCCCCACCTCCCCACCTGTGGGAGTGAGGCGCAGCTGTGGCTGCTGCTGGTATATAGGAGGGCGGACCCAGCCTTTGGTCTGTGCGGCTCACGCTGGCGGGAGGTGAGTGAGGGCCTCGGGGGCAGGCCCGTGGAGCCCGTAGGGCGTGGGGGGGCTCCAGTCCTGGTGAGGAATTCCCTCCTCCAGTTCCACCCTGCCAGCCAGGCCCTGGGAACCCTGTCCCCTCTTAGCCTGGTTCCTCTTTTATTCTTTGTGAACTTGTCTTTGAAAGGCTAAGGCACTGGGGTCAGGCAGAGGCTGGCTGGTGGGGGGTGGGGGACAAGGAGGAAGAGGCCAATGAGCCCAGGGAGGTTCATCCCTGAGAGCAGCTATGGGGCAGGCCCGGCACTGTCCAGGCTTCCTCTGTCCCTTCCACCCAGAGCCTTTGTGACCTTGGGGCCCTGCCCTCCCAGAAACCCTGACTTCCCTAAAGTTCCACCCATGGTCCCTACCTGTTGGGCTTGGGGGGCACTGGGGTCCCTGGGCTTGGGCTGGTTGATGGAGACTGCGTGGCTGTGGCCAGGTTTGAGGGAAGCCACTCCGGGGAAGGGTGCACCCCATGTGGCCAGCAGCTTTGACCTGGGCCTGGAGCAACCACCAGCCTCACACCCAGATCCCCCCACCACCCCCAACCCTGGCCAGGAGCCAGGGCTCTGACCTGGAAACGGACCCATTCCCAAAGACCTTCCCTGAGGCCTAGGGAGGTGAAGGAAGAGGCTTCCAGCTGCCAGCACAGATGCGGCCCCTCCCAGAGCCTGGGGCCCTTGGGAAGGGTGGGGGCTCCTACCGCTCCCTCCTCTTGCCCTGCGGGGCATCCCCTGTGGCCCTAGGGTTCGGAGCAGGAGGCCCTCCTCTCCCCTGGACACCCCTGCGTCCAGGGCAGCAGAGCTCAGATCTTCTGGAACCTTCTCCCTCCAGAAGCTGCCTCTGGCACCAGGCCCAGAATCGCTAACCCTCCCCCAGCCCCACTCACGAGAGGTCCTGGAGCCAGTGCCAGCTCTCCGTCGCCTTGGAAGGTCTGTGCTCTGTACCCTTCCCAGTCCTGCAGACACCACCTGCAGGGAGGCCGGCTGCCCCCACAGCGGCCCTTGCCCCAAGCCCCATGACACACCCCCGGCACAGGGAGCGCGTGATGCTGGCTGCCATGCTAGCCCCTTCTAGAAGGCAGCGGGCCCCAGCAGCCCTCAGGGCCCCCTGGCCCCTCCCTGACCTGGGCCATCTTGGGGGCTGGGCAGGGTCCACTCTCATCTCCCAGCTGCCCCAGGCCAAGGCCACCCCTGCCCCCGGGCAGGGCCGGGCACTCAGCAGCCCCGGGGCTGGCTGGCTGAGCACACTCCAGGAGTGGCTGTCCAGGGCCCCAGTCACCACAGCGGAACTGCTTGGGGCTGGCGTGTCCTCCATGGGGCCCGAGGACGGGGCCCAGTGCTGGTGCCGTGGCCCAGAGCAGAGTGGCCAGGCGACGGGAGGCAGCCCCACGGAGGGACACTGTGGACTCTGCTCCCTGTGTGGCCACGTCCTGGGCCAGGACCACATGGACGGGCAGATCCTGGGCCAGCTGCATGCCCTGGTGGAAGAGGAAGAGGAGGAGGAGAGGGCCTGGGCTGCCCCGTCCTCCAGGCCTGCCTTCCCCGAGATGGCCTCCGAGGAGCTGCGGCTGGCCTCCTTCTGTGACTGGCCACTGACCACCACCGTGCGGCCTGAACTGCTGGCCGCTGCCGGCTTCTTCCACACCGGTGAGCCCTGGACGTTTGTGCCCTCAGGTCCACCTCCGCCGAGGAGCCCGTGCCCCACAGCAGGGAGGGTCCAGGCCTGAGGAAGAAGGGCAGGGGGCCTGCAGCCCTTCACACCTGTCCCCAGCCCCGGAGTCTCTCTGGGGCAGGGGCTTTAGCCTGTGGCAAGTGCAGCTGGGAGGGACCAGAACCACACAGGGTAGTTTGACCCTGGGGGGGGCGGGCGGAGGGGGCGCGGGGTTGGCCAGTGGTGGGACAGTTGGAGCCTGGAGAGGGGACACCTGTGAGGCCCCTGAGAGTCCAGGGACAGGCGCTCAAGGGATCTGCTGGTGGGACATGCCCGCCACTGTGGCACCTGGGCAGAGGTTCCCGGGGGTACTTCTGCCCCCCAAAGCTCCAAGATGGCCAAGTGCACCTGGGCTGGGGCTTGCCTCCCGCACCTTCACACACCCTTCTGCGAGCAATGTCCTCCTCGATGCTGGCAGGTGCCTGGGTGCCATTATGCTATTTCACCTTTGAGAAACCAGAGTGCCTGTGAAATCCAGGAAGAACGTGGGGGGTGGCAGTGGCAGAGGCCAGTGGGAGCCCCCAAGGCTCATGCAGGACCTCTGAGAACCCCCACCCCATCGGGAGAGAGTGCCTGGGAGCCCCTTCCCCCAGCCTGGGGGACACGCCTTGCCAGGGGGTGGGGTTCTGTGTGGGGAGGCCAGAATCTCTGTTTCCACACACCCCCGCCCACGCACCCCCCTTCCCCAACCCAGGCCGACAGGATAAGGTGAGGTGCTTCTTCTGCTCCGGGGGTCTGCAGACCTGGGAGCGAGGGGATGAGCCCTGGACTGAGCACGCCAAGTGGTTCCCCAGGTAAGGGCTCTGCAGGCAGCTCCGGGGCTCCTCATTCTGGGGGTGTTGTGTCTCGGGGACGGGGCCCCCCTCTGGGGTGGCACTTTTGCTGGATGCTCCACAGAGGCTGCTTCCCACACAGCCTCCTCAGCCAGTGCTGTGGGGGGTGGGGGGAGCACAGGGGGACTCAGCCCCAGGGGCTTTCTAGCTGGAATTGGACAGTGGGGGGCCTCTCCTCCAGCTGGAATCTACCCCCGCCCCCGCCCATGGGGCTTCTGAGCTCATTTTCTCCAGGTGTGAATTCCTGCTCGGGACCAAAGGAAGGGACTTCATCTGCAGTGTCCAGGAGTCCCTTCGCCACCCACTGGGCTCCTGGGTGAGTCCTGCCTCTCCTCCTTGGGCTGGGTGGGCAGGGAGGGGTGCCCCGCCCCCGCCCCCGCCTTGCTCCTCCCCATGCTCAGGGCCCAGGCGCTCACTGGCTCCTTTCAGGATCGATGGGAGGAACCTGCAGATGCAGCCCCTGCCACCTCAGGTGAGCCGCAATACAGGCCCCATGCCCGGCCCTCAGGGTGGGCGCCTTCAGGCTGCCCTGTGGCCTTGACCATCGGGTGTCCCCTGATGCCGGACAGCAGGGAGAGTGAAGGCGGCCAGGCCGGGTGTGAGGGGGCTGGGCTGGCACTGTGTGTGCAGGGCCCCAGGCGAGGCCATTCCCAGGGCAGGCGACGGGAGTGTGGAGAGGAGAGGTGCTGTGTCCCACTGGCCTCTGCAGCCTTGAGCCCACAGAGGAGCTGGCTGCGCTGAGCTCCGCCCTCCATGCCTGTGCCCGGCCCTTATGAGATGGGGAGCCGAGGGGTCCCGGGGCCCTGGGGTTCAGACCCTCGCTCTCCTGCTTCCAGAGCTGGCAGCTCTTGCTCTTCCGCCCTCCGAGCTTCCTGCCCTGAGTCGGCAAGTGGGGACAGTGCCAGTCCATCTGGGATTAAGGGGGGCCCAGTGACACTCTGGGCACGGTGCCTGGCACCGGTGGCTTTGCAGATCCGGTTCCTGGCTTTCCCTGGGGGCGGGGGACCTTGGCTGTGCCCCTGGGATGCTGATGGAAGGCTGTGAGGCCTGGAGTCCCCTGCGCTGAGGTGGCCCTGGCGACTGGCCACCATGGCAGGCTGTCTGCCTCTCTCCTCTGACCCGAGGCCCCAGCACCCCCGACCCGCCTTGCACATGCCAGGGGCGGCCAGGCGAAGCTGCTCTCGGTGGAGCTGGCCCCCGGTAGGGCCTGCCAAACTCCAAGGGGGCGTCGGGTGGAGGCAGGTGCGGCACAGGTACCCCTGGGCAGTACCAACCATTACGTCCATGTCAAGAGCTGGTGGCCAACCTGCTGCGGGGGGGGGGGGCTTGGGGGTGTTGGGGGTGGCAGCAGGGTGGGGGTGCAGAGCTACCTCCGTTCTGTAGACACTGCTGGCCTTCCCCTTGGGCCCCCAGGTGCCGCCTGCACGAGGGCTGGATGGGCACAGCGTCCTGTGGAGGGGTGGGCTCTGGGGACTCTGCTCTGGGGAGAACGGTGTCGGGGATCCTGGGCTGGTCCTGCCACTGCTCTTGCCCCGTCTCTGGGCCTGGCTTTGGTTTCCCCTGGGGGCCTCAGCCAAGGTCTATCCCTAACTGCCCACAGCTCCTGCCCACCCCGCACCCAGAGGGGAGACCCGCTCGGCGGATGCCAGGGAGCCAGGTGAGGACAGGACCCATGGGGCAAGGCGGGGGCAGGGACGGCTCTGCCACATCCCGGGGTGGGAGGGGCACGTGCTCCTGGGGCTGGTTGATGCCAGACACTCCTGGTCTGACCCCCACCTGCCACCTCAGCCTGCTAAGGAGGGTGGAGGTGGGGGCGGGGGGCGTGTCCCAGGCCCAGCCCCCTGGGGAGCCAGGTGGAGCCCAGGCCCAGACAGACGCAGCCTGTGGCTCTTGAGCCCCCAGGAGCCCAGGACGCGAAGGAGCAGCTGCGGAGGCTTCACGAGGAGCGGACCTGCAAGGTGTGCCTGGACCGCACCATGAGTCTTCGTGCTCTGCGGCCACCTGGTCTGCGCTGTGTGCGCGCCCAGCCTGCGGCTCTGCCCGCTCTGCAGGGCCCCCGTCCACAGCCGCGTGCGCGCCTTCCTGTCCTAGGCTGGGTGAGTGACTGGCTGGCCTCAGGGCTGGCCTGACATGGGCGTTTCCAGTGCTGGCCTGAGGGTCGGCAGAGGGGCCTGGACAGGGACCCCAAGCACGCCCTGGCCCGCACACCATGCCACCCTGGCTGGGGCTGGCAGGGACAGAGAGAAGCGGCACCTCCTTCAATGGCAGGTGCCCAAACAGCGCCAAGAGCTCCCCAGATGCTCAGATTCTTGCTCTGAATCCTCCCTGACGTAGCACCTGGGACGGGGGCCACTGCCACCCCGCCTGGGCACATCAAAGCCACCGGTGGGGCGAGTCTCTGCCGTGCTTGCCCTTGTGGTGGCCACCGCTGCCGCCTGTCCAGCTGGGCACACAGGGCTGCAGCTGGCCCGGGAAGGAGGCTTGTGGGTGGCGCTCCATGCCCTCCAGGCTGGAGGGACTGTGCGGGGGTTGGGGGAGGTGCCTACCTTCCACTGTCAGGGTGGCGGAGGGCAGGAGCCCGGTCCACGCAGGGCCCTCCAAGGTTTGCAAGCCTCCAGATCTCCCCAAGGATCTTCCAGGGGCAGAAGGACGAGAACGCCCAGGGCAGGGGCGGGGCACACCGACTGGGAGCTGCGACTCTCCCCTCTTCCCCACCAGAGCCCAGTGTGGCTGCCACGGGGGCGCCTCGCCTGGCTCAGTCAGCCCCGCGGACCGCACAGTGGGCCTGCTGAGGACTGGAGAAGGTGTCCGGCACTGCCTGCCTGAATCCTGACCCGCAGCCTTGGACGGAGGGGCTTGGTGTGTGTGTGTGGGGGGGGGGTGGTTTTACCTAAGTCTGGATGCTTTTGAAGAGTCACAATAAAGCGATAGGTGTCTCTTGATGCTGCTCAGGAGCCTGTGTTCCCGACGCCACGGGCCCGCTGCCCCCCCTAGCCCCCCACCTCTGCTCCCTGGCAGGGCAGCACCCCCATTTCTGTTCTCTCCCAGCCATCTCCCCAAAGGCTTCTTCACAGAAGCCTCTTCTCCTCATGGTGGAGGGCACCCCTTTCCTGGCCCCTCCCCACATTCCCTGCTCTGATCTTTTCAGCGTTTTAAGGGCTCCTAGAATCTGCTCGACCAGCCTGAGGCCCCTGCGGAGCCCGAACTTGTAATCATCCCGCTAACTCCCACCTCTCAGGGAATGCGGTTTATTAGCTACTTGGGACCTTGGGGGCTCTGGAGAGCTATTGCCTGCCCCCCGCCCCCGTCCTGTCTGTGGACAGGTCCAGACACCACCTTGCCCTGAGGGTGGAGGGGCCGCTGCACCTGGGTGAGCCCAGCCCCCCACCCTGGGGCTGCAACTTCCACAGCACCTGGTGGGGTGGGGGCCCGCCTGGGGGCAGCCCCAGCCAGGTGCGCAGTGTGTCATCAGGAACCTGCCCATGGGGGCGCCGGGGCTCCCGTTCACCTTCAAGGTGGGGTCACACTTTCCATGGGGAAGTCCCAGAGGCTGGCCCCGTGCCCCATGCAGCCACCCCGGGGCCCCGAGGGAGTGGCTCCTCGGCCCACAGTCCCAGGCCTGGTGTGGATGGAGGTGGGGGCGTGCCCTTTCTTTTTCTTTAGAAACAGGAAATGACAAACTCCTCTGGCCTCGCGGCCATGCTGGCCTGGCGCTGGCTTGCTGCTTCAGCTGGTGTCCAACTGCTTGGCCTGGGGCAGGTGATCTGGTCACTGTCTGCGGTGGGTCAGAGGCAGGAGCCGGGTGGGCCCTTCGTCACTTACGCAGGCCTGTGGGGACAAGGGCGGAGGGTCAGAGAACCCCTGAGGAGGGGCTCCTGGCCGGGGCGTGCCCCTCCCTCCCAGTGCAGAAAGTATGGGGGTCCCTGAGGGCGTGGGTGGGACAAAGGAAGGGCGGCTTGACCGAGCACAGGACCCACCAGCCACCAAATCTGACCCCCGTTTCTGGCCAACTCCCAGGGCAGGGCTGGTGGCGAAGGCCACTTCAGAGAGGGGTGGCAGCGGCCTGGGGTGGGGGACCAAGCCCAGATCCTCTGCACCGTCATCCCTGGCCCGGAGGCCCACACAGCCGGCCTCAGAACAGTGGGGGACGGATGGGAGACGGACGGATGGACAGACAGATGGACGCTGGCTGTGCTGACCCTGCCGGGTCTACCCTGGCCATACTTACAAGTGCACCTGCTTGAATAAGAGGCCAGAGCGCTTTTCTGTGACATGGTAGAGAAGAAATGGATCGAGCCCACCAATGAAATCAACGGAAAGAAGTCGGGACCCCAATAAAATGAAACCCAGACAATGGGAAAGACGGCAGGACGGAGCACAGGCCCAGCTGTAGACACTGGCACAGGGATGTCAGGGAGACGGTGGGCGGGGCCCTGGGGAGGCCCACTCAGAGGCGAAGCATGGGACTCCAGAGGTGAAACGTCTCTGTGGGTACAGGCCGCTCAGCCCAGGAAGTGGTCTGGGGGCCCGGAGTCCTTGGACCCTGGGGGGTCGGGGTTGCAGACTCCCCCAGGGGTCGGGGACCTGCCACCGTGCCATCAAGCAGGGGGTAGGGGCTTTCTGGGCAAAACCAACCCAGTTCTGAGCCCCGGGGCTGGCTCCCGTCCCAGCGTGTTTCAATGTGACCGACAGGAAAGCCTTCTGCTCCCCCCGCCGGCAGCAACCTGGGGACAGCTGGGTGCTCGCACAGAGAGAGAGCCGCCGGGAGCTGGTCTCGGGCGGGCCTGCTCTCGTGCCGTCGGGTGGACGGGTGGACGGCCCACCCCACAGCCCCGACTCGGGGGACAGAGGCTCTGAGTTCTGACCCCGACCCCAGGAAAGGGCCTGCCCACAGGAGACAGGGGCCCCTGGGGTGTCCAGCCCTCACCCACCCTGGCTTTGCCCTTCCCTTCAGGGCTCTCCCATGAGAGCCGGTCAGAGCCGAGAGAGTGGGGAGCGGTGAGGGGGCCTGAGTGTTAATGCTGCAAGTCGGAGGGAAGTGGAAGGGGGTCATCAAGGGGGCACAAGGAGATGCAGCTCAGGGGGTCCAGGCCAGTCCCGGGGGCCTGGGAGATGCCCAGCCAGTGGGACCCTGTTCTCAGCTGCCAGAAGGTAGAGTGGCCCACCCCCCAACTGTGGGTCTGAGACTCACCCCATGTGTAGCATCGGTGGGGTCGTGGGGGGCCAACCCTGTCACACCAGGAGCCCCTGAACCTGCAGATCTTTGGGTGAAGGGGTGAGCTGACCCCTGGTGCCCACAACCTGGGACTTCCCGTCTTGTCCTCTGAGGTGGCTGAATCATCCCCCTCCTCGCTCAGACAGGGACCCCCCCCCAACCCCGGCCACTGGGCATGGGGCCCATCTGAAAGAAGAGGGGAGGAGAACTCGGAGACACCACCACCGTGGCCAGCTCTCCGCTGTCCTCTCCCTCCCCCGTGGCCAGAGCCAGCCGGCCACACACTCACAGCTGTCCTCCTCCTCGGTGAGAACACTGACCACGCAGCAGGCGTAGACGAAGCCCACCAGCTGAAAGACGTGGAAAGAGAGGCCGGGGTGAGGGTGCGGGCGAGAAGCAGAGCGTCACCTCGGGGCCGTGGGCCTGTCTGTTCACCGCTGATGGACAAACTGCGTGGGCCTGGGGGCAGCCTCCCATGCCGGACAGAGGCGGGCGGGCAGCTGGCCATGGTGCTGAAAACGCATCCTGCCTCCCTGCTCTTCTTCCTGGGGCACAGGTCCTGGGGAGGGCGCCCCACCTGCCACTGCCCCTGAGCGTCCAATCTCTGGGCTCCTGCCCTAGCCCCTCCCCAAAGCTGTCCCCATGGCCATAGGACCTGCAGCCCCGGACCCCACAGCAATGGGCACTGTGGCCCCTCTGGCTGGTTTGAATTCCTTCCTGGCAGGACGGCAGGGGGCCAGCCAAGGGTCCCCTTCTCCGGAACCCTCCAAGGCAAACAGCGAGGGTAGGCCATGTGGGAGAGGCCACAGGTGCACCCCTGAGTTCCACAGGCCCCCTGCCAACCCTGCCCCTTACAGGAAGTCACTTCTCTTGGCTGGGGTTGCAGGTGAGGTGCAGAGCACCCGGTAGATCTAACTTGCAGACACAGACAGAACGGGATTTTTGGTTGGTTTGCTTTTTGTGCTCAGCGTGAGGATACCCTCCACACAGAAAGGAACACACTGATACTCGAACCTGCCTGTTGTTTCTCTGAAATTAAAATGTAACGGACAGGCCTGTATTTTTTTAAGGTTTCATTTATTTATCTTTAGAGAGAGGAGAAGGGAGGAAGAAAAGGAGAGAGAGAAACATCCATCAGTTGCCCCTGGTACACACCCTGCCCGGGGACCTGCGACCTTCTGCTTTGTATGAGGACGCCCAGCCCAGCCCCAAGCTCAGCGGCTCAGCACCGCAGGGGCGGGAAGCAGCCAGCAGGGGCAGGTGGGGCCGGGGCCCCACCTTCCTCTCCAGGCCCCAGGGCCCAGCTGCCAGGAAACAGTCCCCTTGGCTGGCCAGGGTGGAGCTCTGGGGGTTCCGCCCCTGCCCACAGTGCCTCCGGGGCTGGGAGGGGACAGACCACAGTAGACCCGAGGTGCCCAGCCCCACAGCATCATCAGGACCTTCAGGTTCTGTCCCCTTGTTCCCTCCTCATACTGCCCCTGTGGGCACGGCTGGTCCAGAGCCCATTTTACAGAGCAGGACACTGAGGGTCCCATGGCTCAGGTCACAAAGGTGAGGAGGTTAGCAGGGTGAGTCCTTAATCCCTCGGACAGAGATGGGGGCAAGGAAGGGCATCCTGCCCTGGCCGAGAACTGAGTGGCCCTCCCTGCAGGACAGGCCTGGGGCACGGTCCCCTGTGTGCCCCCAACTGATGAGTCCCCACCCCACACTCACCGCCACCGGGATCTGCAGGGTGCTGTGCAGGGTCTCCACGAAGCAGGGCTCCAGGGCGCAGCTGATGCCTGGCCCCCCGGGCCTGGCCGCCAGGGGGCTCCCAGCCTGCTGCCGGCCCCTCCTGCTGACAATCAGGGTCATGCTCCTGCCACCAGGAGCAGTGTCTGGAGAGGCTGAAGGTCAGGAGCTCAGAGTCCTGGGGGCGAGGGGTGGGACCAGGTCAGCACCAGCGGCACCACCAGCCTCCACCCTGGGCTCCAGCCATGGGCACACAGGCATCAGAGCCATCCCAGCCGTTCGCACCTGGCACCGGGACTCAAACCCCACCCTGCTCCTGGCTCCCGGCTCTCACAACTTATACCTGAGCTTCCTGCAAGGATGCAATGAAGTGCCACATGCCAAGTGCCCCAAATAGCTGCTCAGACAGGATTTGATTGCTCAGACCAATGGGCTTCATCAGGGTTTGAGGGGGCGGAGCAGCCCAGAGAACACGGGAGGGCGGAGGGAGCCCCATCTGAGCCAGGCCAGGCCACCCGAGGTGGTGCTCAACCTGCACGCCTCTGCCAGGGCTAGTCTCTCCACTCCCAGCCCCCAGCCCTGGCTCTCCTTTCAGGAGCTGCCCCAGTCCTGAGGTCCCCTCCTCCAGGAAGCCTTCCCTGGTGCATCTTTCCCCAGCTGGAGGCTACCAGTCCACCTATGTCCACAGCCCCTCCTCCATTCATTGGACCACTTGTCTTTCCCCAGACCTTCACTGAGTCACTGCTGGGGGCCTGTCCCGTCCCAGGGGGGAGAGTGGGAGATGACTAACTCCCCCTCTGTGTGTGTGTGGGGGGGCAGATGACTAACTCACACAGTGCCCTCCCAGTTTGCACAGGTCTCCGACTTGACTCACCTTGGAGAGGCCCCCCACCTCCAGGTAGAAACAGATAATGAAAACATTCCAGGTGACCCAGACAGCCGCCCACGCAGCATACTAGGGAGAACGGGGATGGGGGAAATAAATGAATGAACTTGGACTTGGACAGCATACAAGGGAGGGGCAGGGGGAACCTAGCTCTTCAGGGGGAGGGGCACACTCTGCTTTTGCCCTTGGAGGAGACTCCTCCAAGTCTCCTCCGGGCCCCGGCCTCAGCTCCAGGTCCCTGCCACAGGTCCTTCCCGTGGTGACAGGGTGCCTGCTCCTCCAGGGGGAGGGCCCAGCTGTGCTGGGCCCCTCCCTCGCTCTGTGTCCTGGCCCAGAAATGCCTGCAGCCCATCCGAGGTGGGCCAATGACAACCTAGGGCATGAGCGGCTTGAACTGCAAAGCACCCCCAAGCTGCCCCCCTAAAAGAACGCTCTGGACAGCTGCCTGCAGCGGGGAGGCTAGGCTGGCGCCCGCAGCGGCACAGCCTATGATTCAGCCGCGTCGCCGTGTCCACTGCGTTCAGGGCTACCTCTGTGCTGTGGCCGTGATGGTGTCCCACGGGCCTGGAACGCCTGCCCCCGGGCCCTCTGCAGGAAGGCTTGCCGCACACCCGGGCCTCGACCCGTGGTCTTGACCTGCACTTGGAAAGGCTGCGCTGACCAGAATGGAGCTTCCTGAACATCCCATGATCTTGTTTAGGGCAGGACAGCAGGTGCAGGGGCCTGGGCTGGGCACTCGGGGAGCAGTCCCCTCTCTGTGCCTCGGCGGCTGGGTCAGAATGGCAGGCTGCGGGAAGGTGTGAGCCTGGGGCCCTGGGAAGACGGTGCTCGGCTCAAGCCCTGGCCTTTCCAGGTGTTCTGGTGGCTTCTAGGACAATAGGCCACTGGACAGCCCCATGTAGGTCATCGGGCCAAGCCCTCGGCGGGGCGGGGACCCGAGCACAGGGGACTCACCACCACAATGTAGCGTGGCCGGTACTGAATGGCGCCAAAGAGCCCCAGGAGGACCATGATGATGTGGACAAAGGTGGCCAGGACGGGTGCCCACTGGTAGCCCAGGAAGTCGAACACCTGCCACTCCAGGGCGGTGACCTGGGGCAGGACGGGCGTGTGAGTGGCCTCCATGCCAAATCGTCCCACTCCAGCGCCAGCTGGAGGCCTGGCTTTCCCCACAGAGCTCCCTCCGTGAGCCCCCAGCTCGAAGATGCTCCCCTGGGCGACGCTTCTCTATCGAAAGGTCCCCCACCCCGTCCCTGGTTTCCGCATCTGGCGAGTGGGAGCTCCACCCAGGGCTGCTCTGACTCACGGGGTTGGGGGGGCAGGTCCTGGAGGCTGAGAGCCGGGGGTCTCCACAGTCATACCTCAGTTCCTGGGCTCCTGTGCTTTGGGGACAGTGAGTGGGGCGGGGGGTGGGTTGGGCAAAGCTGCTTCTACACTTGAAGGCCATTCTTGCCCCTCCAGCTCCACAGCCACCAGCCCCGCAGGCATGGCCGATGGGGACGTGTTGCTTTTTACGCAGGGAACCTGACAGGCTCGGGCTCGGTCGTGGCTCCACAGAGCACTCACTCACTCACTCACTCGTTCTTCCGCTCTTCATGCCTGTGGGCCAGGCTGACTTGAGTGCTGGTATCCAGCAGACACTGGGAGCAAGTGCAGCCGAATCCTCTGCATCCAGCGGGGGCTGGAGGGACCGGCCACTCCTGGGAGGACAGCAGCAGAGGGAGGTGCCCCGGCAGGGCCCGCCGCTGCATGTCACGATTCTGCTGCGGCCCCCTGTGCGCCCAGGCTGCCCTCAGCCCTGGCGGAGCAAGAGGCCCGTCCCTGTCTCTGAGTAGCCTCTGGCGTGTGGGCTGTGGGCTGGGCTCTGGGAGGGGGAGGGCGGAGGTTCTGCAAGCGGCACTGTGACTGGGGAGAGAGCCCGGCAGGGTGAGCCTTCGTGGACCTCCCTGGGGTCACAGGGCCGAAGACGCCCTGACCCCGGCCAGAACACTCAGCCCCTCCCTGCCCCAGCCCTGCTCCATTGTTCTGGCCTGTATCCTGGACCCCTTGGGGGACCCTGACCAGCCCCAGAAACTGCCACTGTGGGCGTGTCCTGGGCACAGTCGGGTCACTCTGGATGCCCTGAGGTGGGGGTGGTGGCTATTTCCAGGAGGTCTTGGGCAGAGGGACATTCAAAGCATGTCCTTTGTGGGGGCTGGGGTCGGCGCCAGGAGCCAGCTGAGCGTGGGGAGCAAAAGCAGGACCACACACAGAGCATGAGGAAACCTCAGGAGATGTGCCCCCCAGACACACACACCCCTGCGCCCCAAGCCCCTTTCCCTCAGGTCACAGCCCGTCCCACCGCAGGCCTGCCATGGGGGCTCCGGACGAGTCCCCCTGCGCTGGGTGGTCCCCCTGCGCTGGGTGGTCCCCACTCGTCCGGTGGTCCGGACGAGTCCCCCTGCAGCCAGGAGGCGGGGGCTGGTCCTCTCCTGAGGGACCCCAGCAAAGCCCACAGTCTCTGAAGATCACCAGGGCGGGGGGCGGGGGCCTCGGACACTCGCGGCTGTCTGAATTCTGCTCGACCTTCACCCCTCGAGTCCAGCGCCCTGCACACAGTGGACACGTGGCCTGGACTAGATGCGAGCCATGAGCGTCCCTGCTGATGGCTCTCCCAGCCTGAGGGGCGGACCCAGGGTCTCTCTCAGAAGAGACCCTGCAGCCTGGCAGGGGGGCCAGCGCAGCAGAGGCTGGGGCACGGGGGATGGATGTCTTTTTGTATTTTCGTCTCTAAGCCAGGACGCGGACGCTGGAAGGCTTGGCCACAGTGCCAGCAGGGAGGAGACGAAGACCACCCGCTGCCCAGGTCCCTTGCTGGGCCCCGCTGCCCTCTTGTCACCTCGGAGGGCCATAGCCTGGGAAGTGGCCCCACTGCCCCGCAGGCTCAGAGCAGTGGGGTTCATGCCATTCTTTGCAAGAAGGTTCTGGGAAGGCTGTGCTCGGGCCTTTGTCCCGTAGCTGGGTAACCAGGAAACTCTCATGCTTGTCAAAATGAGAAAGGAAAAGCCACAGGACTGTCCCCCACGGACCTCCCACCCCACACGCAGTGACCAGAGTGGTGGGTGGGCTCCTCCTTCGCCACCCCCTCCACTGCCCAAGACAAAAGGCCCCTCACAGCCCCACACTGACTAGGAGTCTGCCACGGGCCCCCAGTCCTGGGAGACCCTACGGCCCTCAAGCCAAGATACCCCCTCCTCCTAAGCTGCGCCCAAATTTCCAAGGGCCTGCAGGGACGCCCCTCTGCCCACTGCCCACTTCAGAGGTTGAACAGGCAACACGGCCAGACCTGACCCCTCCGAGCCCGGGGTCGCAGCCGTCCCTCAGTGCCTCTGCTTCTCCTGCCCCAGTCAGCTCGGCCCGAGCGCATCCCACACACTCAACCCGTGAAAGCAAGCAGGTCACAGTTGCCCAAAGCCGCGCTGCTTCCTGCTGTCTGGTCAGTGGCCAGGCTCCGGGCTGCCCTTCGCCCATCACCCTCCACGTCCCTGCTTCCTGACCCCACCCCAGGGGCTTCCGGAGGGATTCCTGCCCCTCCCCCCAGCTTCCCACTGAAAGGCACAGAGTGGCACCAGCTAGCTGCTGGCGGGACGGTCCCGGGCTTCAAAGCCTTTTGCAGGGCCGGGCTCTCTCCCAGCCTCATCAGCTCCAGCCCTGCAGGCGGCCCACCTCCCCTGTGGACCCCTCACTCTGCCCCTTCAGGACCCCACAGCTCCGAGTGCCCCACAGGCAAGCAGCCTCCTCCGGGCGGGACACACGGGCTGGGCGTGCGTCTCAGCTCCCCGCCGTCTCAGCTCCCCGCCAGCTCAGCCAGCACTCCCGGTGCCAGGCGCAGGACGGGACACCAGTCCTGCACAGTGCTGGGTGCAAGGGGACCTTCGAGTCCCCCGAAACCCCTGCGCTGTGTCCATCGGAGCAAGAGGCTGCCCAGCATGGCCTCGCAAAGTGGCATTTCCTTTCTAAGACAGGAGACCTGGGGGCCACCGCGGCTGCTCCCTAGCCCGGTGGCCCGGACCTCTCTTATTCGACTCTCCCCCGCCCCCCCCCTCACTCTGGGAGAGGCACACCTTGCCACCCGGATCTCTAAGGGCAGACTGGAAACTTGGCTGACCGAGGGTCGACTTCTCCACAAAGCTGCATCCAGGGGGCCCAGCTAATCCCGGACACAAACGACATCCAAATGCAGCCCTGGGCACCGGCTCCAAAGCCCTGTCCGCTCCGCATCCGCCCAGCTCCCCTCTCGGAGTGGCGAGGGGCCGCCATCTCCAGGGGATCGCCTCGCACTTACAAGCACCCCCCACGCAAGGGGCTGTCGGGCCTCGGAAACGGACTCGGCCCCTCACTGGGGCCTGGCGCTGGCTTCAGGAAGGGAACACTTGCTCACGCTCCTGGGCGCCTTCTCAGAGCCACACACGCCTTCGGACACGCGTGGACTGCGTGCACAGCAGCGCTACCCCCACCCCTGCCCACCCCGAGCGTGCCGCACACGCCAGACGTGTCGAGTCCCTAGCCCGGGGCTCTGGGGAGCCCAAAGGCTTTTGTTTTGCGGCCGCGCCTTCCCGTTGCACCCCCCCGCACCTGTCCCCGCCGGGATCCCGCGGCCGCCCCCAAACTCACGCACACAGCGGGGCGCACCGGGTGGGACGAAGGGCAGGAGGGGTCGCGCTCAGGGTGCTGGCTTCCCGTGCTCCCCGCCGGCCCCCGGGCAGCAGAGAACTTCCGTCGCAGAAGCCCGCGGGTCCCAGCCGTCCCTAGGCCGGAGCCCCTCAGGCCGGTGCGGAAGCCGTGGTGGGGCTGGGGGCGGTGGCCGCACTGGATCCCCTAGTGCGCAGGGGCTGCGGCCCGAGGAGGGGTCGCCACTCACCAGCTGGAAAGTGCGGAGGACGATGAGCGTGCAGCAGCCAGAACAGCAGCCCACGGTGCGGGCGGCCTGGATTCCGAGCCAGAGCGCGGGGAGCCCCGTGCCTTGGTGGGCGGCTCCCCCGGCCCCGCCCCCGCCCAAGTTCCCGGCCCCTGCCGGCTCACTATCCCGGGTCTCCCGCAGTCTCTGGCCGCACCCTGGGGCGACCCCTACGCAGACTCACCACTGCTGCCGACGGGGTGGACCCCGCAGCACTTCCCGTGCCCCCTTCCCCGCCTCCACCCTGTCCCCGTCCCTCCCCTCCCTGCTGCCTGGGTCCCCAGCCCAGCTCCGCCCCCTCGAATAACAGCTGTGCCTCCTCTCTCTCTCCCACCCTCCCACTTGTAGCCTCCAGGGACTTGGAGCCAGCTGGGGAGGGGGCGCGGGACCCCTTTTTAAAGGGGCGACCGCGCAGCTTCTCCAGCGGCTGGAGCACAGAGGGGCCAAGCAGCAGCCCCACCACAGACCGGAGGTTGCTTCAAGCCCAACCCCCAGGATGACCAGCGACCCCCCCCACCCCACCCCTGTGCCAGGAACCCTCTTCCCCACCCCTGGGTGTCCAGGACCTGTGTCAATGGCTCAGAGGTCCCCTCCTGGGGTGAGGGCCCAGGGAGTGCAGGGGGCCTGCTGCCCAGGTCTGCTCTGACTGTGGCTGGGCCGTGGGGTGACCTGGGTTTTCAGGCAGCCTGGGGGACCGGCCCTGTGTGTGGTGGCCAGGGGGCTTGGGGCCAGCTCAGCTTGACTAAGGTGGGGGTGTGTCCGAGCTCCCTGTGGGGCAGATGGCCAGAGGGAGGCAGGTTGGGTCAGTCCGGAGGCTTTGCCAGTAGGTGGGGTTAGCCGAACTCCAGGTGGGGGTGAGCCATGGTCGTGCCTGTCCTCACGGTGAGGACCTTGTGCTGGGAGGCAGGAGATGGTCCTGGCCAGGCCCCAGAGGGGAGGGGGGCCTGAAGGGAGGGACACGCGGCGGCTCGGGGGCAGGAAGGTCCGCACCAGGGGAGGGACAGAGGCTGTGCTTCTTGGCTCTGGTGGTCCGGGGCCACGGGTCCTTCCGGTCACGGCCCCAGGATCGGAGCCGTCGGTCTGGCAGTCTGAGTCACTGGCCTAGTCTCAACAGTCTCAGCTGTGACTCCGTAGTCAGTGGGACAAGTGCCATTCACCGCAGCTGCCTGTCCTGGGCATGTCCTGGGTGTGTCAGGGATGGAAGGATAGTGGAGAGTTTCAGGGGCAGTGGCACTTCCGTGGGACATGCAGCCTCTGGAGTGAGCAAGGCCATGTGCCCTGACACGCCTTCTGTCCTGGTCCCAGTTCTTCCTGAGCTTCAGGCAGAGGCAGCAGCCGGGGGTCAGGAGCGGGCGTAGGCCGTGCAGAACCGAACCAGCCCCGGGCTGTTCGCTCCAGGCGAGGACGGAGCCGTTTCAGGGAGGGCCTGGTGGTCAAAGGCGGCCAGTAGAGGCGGGTCCTCAGGAGCGGCGGACACTGTCCTGTACACGTGCTTGCCCCCCACTCCCCACCGGTAAGGAAATGAAAACGAGGCCAGTGATGCCCGGCCAGCGAGAGGCTGCAGGCACAGCCCCGCGCGTGAGGGCATGGAGTCTGGGGGAGCGATTTGATCGCATCGATCCGAACTGACCCAGTACACCCCCTTTCCGAGCTCCACACAGGAGAACGCGTGCGCGCAGAGGCCACTGCACACAGACGTCCAGCACAGCCGCGGGGAAGCGAGATGGCAGCGGGGGCCAAAGAGCCCCGGGCTGCAGCGGGGTCCGGTCACAGACACTGGGATGCGCACGCACGCCCAGGAGAGGGAGGTTTTGCTGCGAAGACTGGCAGGATACACGCCTGCCAAGCAGGGCGCTGGGGAAGCGGGACCCTGTCCCCATGTTTACTGGGGACACCAGTCTGGGCAGGTCCCACCCCGTGTGACCCCAGCTGTTTCTTCGTGCTCTGCCACCCCTGCCAGAGCCAGCCGACCCCTGCCCCTGGCTGACTGGGCTGGGGCCCACAGATGACCAGTGCTCACAGCCCCTGGGCCGGGCTCTCCATGACCTGCGTGCGTTTGGGGCAAAACCACCGTGGTTCTGCCCTGAAACCGGTACCGGGTTTCCCGGTCAGAGTCCCAGCTCCACACGCCTTCCTCCTGTTCTGGGAACGGCTGTGGCCTGTTTCTTCACCTGGACAGGGGTCACCTCAGCATGCAGGGGTGCTGTCCGGTGTAAACAGCATGTCTTTATCGGGCCCAGGGCCTAGCTGCTGGCAGGTGCTCAGAGTGTGGGCCCCTGGCCTGGAAGGTGGATCAGAGACCTCCTTTCCTGGATGCGGAAACCGAGGCCAGGACGAAACAGATTTCCCCCAGGCCCCACAGCAACCCCACAGACCTGAGCTGCTGCCCAGCGTGCGGGGGCTTCCCTCCTGCTCACCTTCTGCGCCCCCCATGCCAGGAGCCCCAGCTCTGTGCAGCCATAGATTCTGAGGCGTCCCTGTCGCTGCCCTTGAACTCCCTTCCACTGATCCCCACCGAGGACCGCGAGAGCCCCAGGGAGGGACCACAAAGAGGGTCGTGGCGCGGTGACTGAAAACCGTCGGGTGCTGGCCCGTCTGCAGGGCACACGAGCCACCTGCACGTTTCAGAGGGAGGAGGAGGAAAGGCGCGTGCGCCGGGCACCCTGCACTGCCCTGCACTTAATCACCCACGGTGCCTTCGTCAGCGAGTGTCTCACCGTCTCCTTGACGCTGTCACTGTCGCTGTCCCGGCCCTGGGATCGTGGGGAGAGGCAGAGGCTGAGACGACAGGCTGGCCCTGTTCTGGGAAGACAGCTGTGCAGACATGAGCCTCGCTCTGGGGCAAACCTGGCCCTGGACCTCTCTCCAGGGACTCCTTCCCTTTTTCTCCCTTCCTCTCAGAGGCTCACCCCTCCTGGCCTGCCTCCTCCAGGAAGCCCACGGTGACTGATCCAGCACCCATTTGTTACTCTCTGAACCCATGGAGCCTGCACAGGCCCAACCACAGGATCCGAAATCTACAGCCTCACATTACCGCCTGTGTAGACCCCACTGGTGCTGGGTCCACACTGCCACAGCCCCCACCACTTCTGTGAATGCCACCGGCTTCTTATTGTAGGAACCGGCAACTCCTCCTGTGGGCAACCCTGCTGTGGGGGCGGGGGTGCTCGTGCCCATCTGGGCACAGGGCAGGCTGGAAATGCTAGTTGAAACAAGCACCCAGCTCTGCTCAACCAGCGATGCAGGGAAAGGCAAATTAAACTGCAATGAGATACCACTTTGTGCCCATGAGAGGGGCTGCAATGAAAAGACTGACAATACCAAGTGTTGACAAAGATGTGGAGCAACTGGAACTCCCGAGCCGCTGGGGGAAGTATGCATGGTGCAACCATGGTGGAAGACTGCCCCCTTCTTACAAGGCTCAACTTACACCGACCCCAGCACCCAGCGATTTTACTCCTAAGTCATTTGGCAAGAGAAATAAAACCTATGCCCACAAAGAGACTTGTGAGTGAATCTCAGCTTTATTCATCATCATCGCAACTTAGAATGATTCCCACGTCCACATGTGAATGGACAATGTGGCATATTCGTTGAATGGAACACTATTCAGCATAGAAAAGAG
Organism: Micronycteris hirsuta; assembly: GCA_004026765.1. Taxonomy (NCBI): domain Eukaryota; kingdom Metazoa; phylum Chordata; class Mammalia; order Chiroptera; family Phyllostomidae; genus Micronycteris; species Micronycteris hirsuta. Next base: position 6,940 of record PVJI01017250.1, on the reverse strand, counting down.
TTGGGAGGGCTGATTCATGGGACAACGCAGAGGAGCCTCGGAAACACAATGCTCAGTGAAAGTCACCCCCAAAAGGTCACATCTTGCACAATTTATAGACAACACCTAGAAGAGATACACACAGCCACGTGGCTGGATCTTAAAACACGTTACGTGTTTTTTTAAGTACCTGCTGCATGAGCCTTGGCTGGTGTGGCTCAGTGGATTGAGCACAGGCTGAGAACCAAAGGGTCGCCAGTTCAATCCCCAGTCAGGGCACATGCCTGGGTTGCGGGGCCAGGTCCCTAGTGGGGGCCACGTGAGAGGCAACCACACATTAGTGTTTCTCTTCCTCTCTTTCTCCTTCCTTTCCCCTCTCTCTAAAAATAAGTAAATAATGCTGCATGATTCTATCTACACACTGTTCTAGACCAGACAAAACTAAGGCCTGAGGGCAGAAGCGAGAACAGCGCTGCCTCTGGCGGAGGTTGCCGGGGCGTGCCTTTGTCAAACCGTCCGAACAGCACCTCTCACTGAGTGTAAGTCAGATCTCCGGGGAAACGTCCACCGATCACTCCCAAAGATGCACAGATCGATGAGAACCCGGGAACGCACAGGAAAGCACAACGTAAAAACGATACCGAGTATCACTTGCAGCGATTGCCCCCCAGAAGTCGTCACTGCGGACAGTCACCTTTCCACGGTCCCACGGTCCCCTATTGGGGCTCCTCCTATCCACACTGCTTCGTAGGCGCACCGTCCGCGTCTGTCTGTCCGTCCGTCTGTCCCTCCCGCGCTCTCTGCAGCTGCTCCACACCCTCTCCCACCCTCTCCGCCTCCCACCCGCTCGGCCACCGGGAGGCAAAATCAGATCTGGGAGCTTCTGCTGCTCGTCGCCCTGGGCTAGCGACGCCCTCAACCACGGGGGACAGTGGCCCCAAAGACGCCCCTCCCGGGGCGCGGGAACCTCTCCGCGGCCCCCCGTCCTTGGAGCCTCAGAATTGCAGTGGTTTCCCCGAACCCACCGCACCTTCCGAGCCAGCCCCCTGTGAACACTCGGCCCTCGAATCGCCCTCGGTCGAGCAGGCCGCCAGTTTCTCGCCGAGATCCTGACGGTGCTCGCGGACGCCCTTCCGAGTCCGCGTTGGGGACCGCGGGCGGTCGGCGAGCCGTGGCGAGCCCGCCGCGGTCTGCAGGGCCGCCCAGGACTCGGCGGAGCGGCCCCAGGGCGGTCCACGCGGCCCGGCTCCCGTGCGCGCGCCCGTAGCGACCGCGCCCGGGGGCGCTTCCGGTCCGAAGGGCAGAAGTCCCGCCCCTGCCAGCAGCTCCCGGTTTCCCGTCGTGCCTTGCGAGACGCAACGTTACCGGAAGCTGGTGGCGGCGGGGCGGGCGGCCGGCGAGCGTCCTCGGTGCAGCCTGCTACGCGGCCGGATCCGGGCCCGGACCCCGCGGACACCGCCCGATCCCGGTGCCAAGGATCGAGCCTGCCCGGTAAGCGCGTGGCCCGAGTCCCAGGCGCCCGTCCCCGGGCCCGGCTCGGCGGACGCCCTCGCTCGGACCCCGGACCCCCACCGTTGCCTTTGAAGCTGCCCCCACGCCCGCGCCTCCGCGGTCACCGCCGCTGCCGTCGTCCCCGCTCTGCGTCCCGTCGCCCGGCCCCTGCGCCCCTCGGACCCAGGGCCTGACCTGCACACAACGTCCAGGCCGGCGGAGCCTGAAGGGGCTTCCAGCCCCCCCGCAGGTGTCTGGGGGCCAGGCTGGTCTGGAAGGGCAGTCTCGGCCCGTTTTCCTGCCCTTCTCCGCCCTTTGCGGGGGATGATCGTCCGCGGGGCGGGGAGGGGCAACAGAGAGGACCTTCCGTTTTCTTCCCCGTTTACGTGGATTGACGTGGAAGAACGGTGCTCCTCACCTGGCTTGTTAGGCAACCTCCTTGCAGACCACCGTTCACGCAGGCCTGGTGGTCCTGCCGTGCTGTCTGTTTACGATGGTGCCCCTGGCTGATGTTGGCGTCCTGACGGACCCTCCCCAGTTAAGAAATAATGGAGCCGCCATCGGTGCCTTCCGCCTGTTCCCGGTGTCACAGCCCCGAGGACCAGGCGGTGCCTTTAGTGGTCACTCAGGTGTTGAAGTCCCAGTGTAAGAGCACACGAGCTGCAGTCTAGCAGGTGGCTTGCACGGAGACCGCGTCCTCCCTGGGCCCTGAGGTGACGCCCAGTTGCACCAAGAGCTCCATTGGACCATCTTGGTTTCCAGCGTGAAAACAGGAGTTCTGGGATCATCTTTTAGGATAAATCGTGGTCAAGCTGTTGAAAGGGTGGAGGCTTCTGCATAAAACAGCTTTTCAGGGAACTCAGGGACACTCACAGCCGAAGCCGGTCGTGGAGGGGGTTCCTCTTACCGCCAAGCTAAGTCGTTCACCCTCACGTGGCAAACCACCTTTCACTGTGGTGGTTGTGCAGACGTTCCTTCCACGCTGTTTGACACACTGAGAACGGAGCGGGCTCCCCGCAGCTCTGACTTCTATTGCCGTCCTGTCGGCCAGAACGAGGGGGCGGGCACAGCTCTGTGGGAACCCATGCACCAGCCCACACAGGTTCTCCCATGCCTCCGTGAGACGAGGGTCTGCAAAGGGCTTTGTGAATCCAAACCCCCCAGAGCACCTCTCCACGTGTGCGTCTGCCCGCGTCTGCCTTCCACCCAAAAGGGCCGGGCCAGGGGCTGGGCCTGGGCAGGACTGTGCATCCGTGTGTCTGTTCTCGAGATCGGGCCGTCTCTGGGGCTGCCCCACGCAGCACAGAGAAGTCCGGGCAGAAAGGGGCCGCAGGCGGGCTCTGGTTTGTTCCCCTCGGTCGCAGAAAACAGCATGTGCTCCGCTTCACCTGGCACAGAAGTGGGCACCAAGGACCGTCAGCGTAAGGGCCTCCCGGGCCCAGGGGTTAGGGTTAGGGTCGGGGCTCCCCTTGGGGAGACGCTTAAGGTTAGAGCCGGGATCGGGCAGAGAGTTTCCTGGTCTCGTTCTCACCTGCATCTCATTGAGAGGCTGCGGCGCCATGGTCAGCAGGAATGCTGGTCTGGGTGGTCACCCGGTAGAGGCGTGGGGACGCCTGCAGCACGGCGGGCCTGTGGCGTCACACTGACGGTCCTCGTGTGCTGTCCACGGGGTGTGCGTGGCCATGTGAGTCAGAGGGGCGCCTCCCAGGGTCTGCTCACAGCTGAGAGGGGCCGTCTGCCGAGAGGCCACACGCTCGATGGGGGCCGGCGCAGCAGAGGTGGGCGGGAGCCCGGGTCTGACTCTTGGGCGCAGGCACAGAGGCCCTGGGGATGCTGCAGGGCGAACGCTGTGCTTGGCACCCACTCCTGCCTCCAGCCCGTGTCTTGTCGTGGTGACCCTCCTGGTCACAGAGTCAGTGGGCCACCAGAGGAGGTTGAACTTCGCCACAGCCAGGAGATCTATGAAAAAATAAAGGGCGTTTTAGCTGAGCTGTGTGCCCACTGATCCCCAGCAGGGTCCTTGTGAGGCATGGGGACAGATCTGCCCCACTGTGGCTGTGCTGTGTCACCTGTATCCCTCATGATGGCCCCACGGAGGACCTACCGGCGGGCCCTCCCGTGAGCCAGCCCCTTCACACATCAGTTAGGGCCACCGCTGTGCCCCACCCCCAGGCTGAGAGCCTCCCAGCACCACATGGAGCAGGTGGGGAGAGGGTGCGGGGCTCCCATCTCTGGGGTGTCGCCCTTCAGTGGGCAGCCTGTGCACCCATCGTGGGTGGCCTTCGTCAAAAGACAAGACTTTGTGTGACTTCCCCAGGGTGGTACGCAGCGCAAAGGGTGCGCCCGTGTTGCCCCTGCTGATTGGCTGCATTCCCTCGGCGGGGCACCTGAGCTGCTCTTGGTGCTCCTGAGGGCAGTGGATCCCCCGCCCCAGAGGCACTCCACACCACCCCCAGGTGGGGGCGCGCTCTGCTGTGGCGGTCTGTGGTCTTTTTGTGCCGACAGTGGAGTTTTTCATCACGTGACCTGTTGGTGAGTTTGAAAAATTTGTTTCTGTCTTTCGCAGCACCATGGCCAGCCCAAGGACCCGGAAAGTTCTCAAGGAAGTCAGGGTGCAGGATGAGAACAACGTGAGTGCTGCCTTGCTGCCCGCCTTCCGGCCGCTGTTGGCCTTCCACCCCACTCCCCTCCGCTCCGTCTCGGGCCGCTGCCGGGGGCTGGGCCCCGGCCCTGCGCGCAGCTGCCTGGGTGAGTCTCCTGTGGCCGTCTCCGCAGGTGTGCTTTGAGTGCGGCGCGTTCAACCCCCAGTGGGCAAGTGTGACCTACGGCATCTGGATCTGCCTGGAGTGCTCGGGCAAGCACCGCGGGCTCGGCGTGCACCTCAGGTCAGCGCAGCACCTGCTGCAGCGCCTGGGTCCCCAGGGCCTGCCCTCGGGGCTGGGCACCCACGAGGCACGGGCTTCACCTTCCCCAGCCCTGTGTGCCCCCGGGGCCTCAGCACCTCTGTCCCTGAAAGAGCACATGTCTGGTCCCCAGCCCGGGGGCTCTCGGTTGGGTTCCCAGCACTCGGGGACGTGGTTGCTCCTCTGCCCCCAGCTTCGTGCGCTCCATCACCATGGACAAGTGGAAGGACGTGGAGCTGGAGAAGATGCGAGCTGGCGGCAACGCCAAGTTTCGGCAGTTCCTGGAGGCTCAGGAGGACTACGACCCCTGCTGGTCCCTGCAGGACAAGTACAGCAGCAGAGCGGCCGCCCTTTTCCGTGACAGAGTGAGGCCCCGTCCAGTCCCCGAACCCACCAGGGAAGCAGGAGGCCCATAGTTAGCAGGGGTGGGGCTGGGCCTTCCTCCCCACTCCCGGCCACCTTGGCTAAAATACTCCTGAGGACAGCGGTGTGCACCAAGGCACCAAGGTTGGTCCCGCGCACTTGGGGCTGCAGCCCTGACCGAGAACCTGCCTGCAGTGCTGCATAGAGGCCTGGGCTCAGTGCCCCGCCCCCGGCAGAGACCCCGCCCACGGCCTGTGAGTTCCCTGGAGCCAACGCCTACCACAGCTGCTCTGACAGGTCCATGTCCCCTCGGCAGGTGGCTACGCTGGCCGAAGGGAGAGAATGGTCCTTGGAGGCGTCGCCTGCGCAGGAGTGGACCCCGCCGCAGTCCAGGACTCTGCCGTCCTCTGCCCACCGGTAGCTACCTCTCTGGCCACTGTTCTTGGCCAGCCCTCACCTGAGCTGTGGCTCCGCGCTTCCCGAAGGCGGTGGGAGAAGAGGCTCTCCAGGGTCACTGAGACGCCACAGAGCGCAGGCCGCCGGGGACGAGCAGACCCCACGCTGCATCTCACGTCGGAGGCTGGTGTTTGGGTAGCCAGTTTCGGGAGGCGCCCCCTCACCTTGGGGTGCTCAGGTCTAACCACCTGCTGCCCCTCGTGTTAGGTCCAGGTGGCCCCGTGTCAGGCGGTGCTGTTGCCTCTTGTCCTCCTGACTCCCTTCAGGTGGAGAAGGGTCCAGCTTGGCCCCCCCGGGGACCAGGAGGCCCTGCAGTGCCCGGCTGGTGTCTGCTGCCCCCTGGTGGCCAGGCCAACGCGGGACTCCATTTCAGGGCCTCCGGCCAGCCACAGAGCTCTGGCACCTCCGCGGACAAGGCCTTCGAGGACTGGCTGGACGAGGACCTCGGGTCCTACCAGGGGTGAGGCCCGGAGGCCCGGCTGGCCGGCCATCTGTGAACAGGGGCTGGGGTGGGGGGCCTGACCCTCAGGCACGTTCCCGCCGTGGCCCGGCCGTGGGGGCTCCCTGGCTGGGGGCAGCACGGGAGCCTCCAGAGCCACGTGGGGGCTGCTGTGTTCCCACCAGGGCCCAGGAGAGCCGCTACGTGGGGTTTGGGAACACGGTGCCGCCTCCGAAGAAGGATGAGGACTTCCTGAACAGCGCCATGTCGTCCCTGTACTTGGTGAGCCCCCCCTCCGCCCCGGGAGCCCGTCACGGGGGCGCCGCCCCCCACGGACTCTCACTCACATCCCAGAAGGTCTCACTGAGTTACCTGCTTTGGCAACAAATGCGTTTCGAGTTAACAAGATGCGTGTCCTCCCAGGAACCCACGTTCTGTGAGGGCCCGGCCTGGCCGTCTCTCCCTGGAGAGCACGGGCTGCCCGGCTGACCAGCCCGGACACCACGAGGTTTGGTCGCAGAGGTGGCGGCTCGGAGCTGCACGCTCTGCTGCCCTCTGGGGACGGCATCCCCAGCCCCTCATGGTCCCCACCTGCCCTCCGCCGCCCCCAGCCAGACCGTCGTGCTCCGAGGAAACTGTTACTGGTTTTGAAAATGGCACCGCCACCCTGGCTGGTGGGGCTCGGTGGGCTGAGCGCCAGCCTGGGAACCAAAGGGTCGCCGGTTCAGTTCCAGGCTAGGGCACACGCCTGGGCTGCGGGCTGGGCCCCTGGTTGTGGGTGCATGAGAGGCAACCAGTTGATGTTTCTCTTTCTCTAGAAAATAACACAAGGGGCGGTGCTTCCCTGGAGGTGCGCTGTGACGGGGACCCTTACAGCCCCCGAGAGCCTCGCAGGGGTGGGGGCTCCTCCTGAGGGACAGGGGCGGGGCCTTTGAAGGGCTGAGTGAAGAGAGCCAGCGGGCACGCGGGTATCTGAGTGAGGGAGACCCTGAGACCAGCTGTGCCGTGTGTGCTACGGGCCGGCCGCAGCTGGGTCAGGGGTCTCCGAGGTGCGCAAGGCGTAGGCGAAAATGGGTAACAGACGACAACACGTCTCAAAGGACCGTGAGTCTCTGTTCCGTTTATTGCAAGTACAAGCAAGGTTTTTATACTTTTATTTTTGGGAGTGATTAACATTAATGATTAGGTGAAGTAAAAAAATTAATACAAAGGCAACTAAGGAAAGTACAGAAGTTTCCAAGGATACAGTTACATATTAAACAAAGATTGTTTTAACCAAGAACACTATAATTCATACAATTGGAAGTAG
>PVJI01017249.1:0-36012 GCA_004026765.1 Micronycteris hirsuta | reverse complement strand
TGTAAATGGCACGTTTCTATTGCCATATGTAGAAGGTAGTATAAATTAGTGCCCTGCATTTATGACTTATGACTTGGAAAAGAAGAAAAGTTTGATTTGTGACATCTTTGGGAAAAGCTATGGTTGAACAGCAAAGTTAACTAGAGTTTCAGTCATTATAGTAAAGTTTTTAACATTGCCAACTACATCTTTGTTGGGAGGTCCTTGACCACCAAATTCCCACCCTCTGACCTGAAAGCCTTTTGTTTCCCTTCTGGCCTGAAGTTCTGCAAACTGGCACAATTGTCCTGAGGGCCCAGAGAGCCCTCTCAAGCTGCACCCTAAGCCAGCATTCTGTTTGTGTTAGCTGGGTTTACTTCATCGGTGCCAGGAAGGAAACATCCCTTCAAATGAAAGAGTTTTTTTCCCCCAAATTAATTGAGGACTAAAAGTAGCTGAAAATGTTCTTTAATTGGGGAGGAAAATTACATTAAAATGTCTTTTTTTAGTGCAAAAGAAAACCCTGCATCCACCAACTGTGACAAGACTATAAAACATACTTTACTTTTTTTTTTTAAGATTTTATTTATTTGTTTTTAGACAGAAGGGAATGGAGAGAGAAAGAGATGGGGAGAAACATCAATGTGTGGTTGTATCTCACGTGGCCCCCCTGGGAACCTGGCCTGCAACCCAGGCATGTGCCCTGACTGGGAATCGAACCAGTGACCCTTTGGTTCGCAGCCTGCGCTCAATCCACTGAGCTACACCAGCCAGGGCATGTTTTACTTTTTTAAAGCAGTCTCACCTGCCCATCTTTGCTGCATAGTCTCTAGTGCAGCTCCCAGTGTCCACAGTTTATAGCCATGGCATATTTTACTTCTACCATTTAAAACTCTCCTCTGGCCTCTCAGCTATTCAGGTATTACTTGGATAGAGCCAAGGTTGGTGAATAACTGAATGGCTGGTTTTGGTTAAGACAATTTATCTTTAGTCCGTGCTAGATGGCAATTTATCGTTCTAAAGGCTTCTATAGGTTGGATAAAAGATGGAGTTCCATAGCCGACAGATTTCCATTTACTTCCCTCTATTTATTTTGTATCTATTTCAATGTGTTTTTAATCTAAAACTTCCCTTTAAATTTCTGAATTTTTAATTTTCTTCCTGTAGTTTATAATTTTGTGAAATATTGACTGGAGGCAATACCATGCAGTATTAACCTTACCAAATGGAATTAGGCTGTCCAGTCAGGGAAATCCCGGGTACCTGGCTGCTCTTCGGTGCTGATGCTGCTGAGGGCCTCAGCTTGCAGCCTGGCACTTACTGTCATCTGGTTTCTGCTCTTCATTTCTCTGTGCTCAGAAATGAGCACTAAAGGGGCACTTTACTTCTTCCTGCCTCTGGGCTTGTTCAGAATGACTCATCCTGCTTAAAGTTTTACAGATTTGGGGCGCTATTAAATTTCTAGTTAACTAAGCTTTAAATCTTATTCAATAAAATTTTTTTTTCTTCATCTTCTGGACACTACTCTTTTAGGTTCGCTCTTAGAGTTGGTTCCTGTCATGGGTTCTTTTTTCCTACTACAGCGGGTGCCCCTGAAGGGCAGAAACCAAGTGTATTCTGCAGTATTTTTTATCTTAAACAGTGCCTGGTGCACTGAAGCAACTCAATAAATGCTTGTTAGATCACATGACTCAAGGATTCCTGTATTCTGTAAGTGTATCAGGTTAATTATACCTAATTAATGGCTTTGAAATTGGTGAATTATTAAGTATAGCAGGAAGAACATGAAGTTTAGTTATATATATTAATTCCCAACTTTCATATTAACACAACATATGAATTGAACTCCGAGCCTCATTTTCTTTGTGTGTTAAATGTGAATATCTACCTCATTATATTTTGGCAAATTATTTGTTACATGTTAGTATTTAAATGTGATTTATGCTATCCTAACTGATAAAAACAGAGATGTTTAGTCCTTTGTGTGTTTGCATTCAATATATAATGACTAGGTGGCTTTGTAGCTTTGCATGTATCAATCAATAATAATGTAATGCATATTTTGATACTTATTATCTATCTATCTGCCATCTGTCTACCTACCTACCTACCTATGTATATCAGAGCAGCTATAATAGTAAGAAATCTACAAGAGACAAAAGCAAAAAGAAAGCAAAAAGTCTAGGAAATAGCATTAAAGCCAGCTGTAAACCTGAGGGTTTTATTTTGATGGATGCCCAGATGTAGGACATAAGAGATACAAACTAGATTCCTCTTTAGGTGTTTTTTAGTCTAATGTCCTTCCTCTCTACTTTAATTATTAAAAAGTAAGTCATCAAAGATGACTTGCTAAGTGAAAGGGATATTGATTTCAGAAGGTGTGTAAAAAAGTACTATTAATAAGTGTGGTAGGCTTTTTAGGGGATTAAAAGAGTATGAAACAGACTAGTTTCGCTGCCCTAAAAACGCCTTTCCCCCTATTCATCGCTCTCTTTTCTCACCCACAGCCTCTGGCAACCAGATGGGCAATTTTGCCTCTGTCAGAATGTCACGGAGTTGGAGGCATACCATATGGAGCCTTGTCAGATGGACTCCTTTCACTTAGCAGTATGCAGTTAAGGTTCCTCCGTGTGTTTTCATACAATAGCAAATTTTGTTTTATCCCTGAATAATATTCTACTATGTGGGTATACCATAGGTTTTTTAATTTTTTTGAATCACTTATTGAAGAATATCTTGGTTGCTTCCAATTTGGGGTACTTATGAATAAAGTTGCTATAAACATTTGTTTTCAGGTACTTAAGTGCATATAAGTTTTCTGTTCATTTGGGTAAAAACAAAAATGTATACAATTGATAGATATTTTAAGACTATGTTTAGTTTTGTAAGAAATTGCTGATTGCCCTTAAAGTACCTGTACCATTTTGCATTCCAGGCAGTAGTGAATGAGAGCTCTTATTGGTTTACATCCTCAGCAGCACTTGGTGGTGTCAGTGGTTTGGGTTTTAGCCATTCTAATAGGTGTGTAGTTGTATATCATTACTGTTTTAATTTTCAATTCCCCAATACCACGTTGAGCATCTTTTCATATGATTATTTACCATCCATATTTCACATCATCATTTTTTTAAAGGCAGCTACTATTTGTGCAAAACCACTCACATAACTGGATTAGCTGTTACAGTTTTGGGAACACAGAGATGTTCTGGAATGGATAAAGACAACAGAGAAAGGAAGGACAAAAATGATGGAACTCCTGATGGTATCGGAGAAGTCAAGAGAGGGTGGCAAGGCAGGGCAATAAAAAAACAAAAACAAAACAAACAAAACCTTCCTATTTAAAGATATTTACACACTAGGACTGGCTGCCTTCTGGGTCAGGAGAGAGAGAGAGAGAGAGGATATCACTATATATAGAGAGTTTGTCACTAAAAGAGTAAACGCCAAAAGAAAGAAAAATTCAAATATTATAGTACAACACTGAAATCTGGAAAACACAGAAATACAAAATTCTGTATTTTGCTATACAGATAGCCATACAAAGTTAAAAGTAGATACAGTGAGATTATGCCTTCTCCCTCCCTGCCAAACCACACTTTTCTCCAGACACCGAGTGCCATGATGAGATGCATTTAATGAAAGAGCAATGAGAACGCTTAGTGGATGTAATCTACATCTTAGGTTACGTTTAGAAATTACAATAAAAATCGATCACATTAGTGAAAGTGTGCAGTGATGCAGTATATAATGTGGTTATGTGTTGATGTAGCAATGCCACTCCCAGTAATTTACCTGAAAAATATATAGATATGTGTGGCTTTAGCTAGAATTAAAGCCATGTAGCGCCTTTTTATTAGTGCAGAAAATAGAAAGCAGAATGTTTCCAATGGGTAATAGATATATTAAGGTACACCCACATGTAATGAAGTACAGGTCCGGCAGAAGTAATGCCTGCTTGAGTGTGGTTGGTAGGGTAATAATATGGGTGTAATAATTTATAGTTTTAATTTGAACCTCTCACCTAAAATGTCATATGGTGTGCTTGAGTGTGATATTTTTATGTTGAAGAATTACATGCTTATGATTTTGTAATAAAAGATTTTATAATAAAAAAGGAGTGTTATTTGTGCCAGCCTATATATATTGTACATTGTATAATATGTGATCACTGCATATGAAGATGTAAATAAATATTTGTCAACATGAAAATTTCTCAATATATATTTTCGCGTGAAAGACAAGCTGTACCATGACTATCCTCTTTATGTATGGAAATCATATAAGGATAGAGTATAACAAAGTATAAAATGTTTCTTTTGCTCTGATAATAAATATATATTTGTATTTCTCTTTTGCTTTATTAAGAGCCTATACAAGTCAGACATTTAGCACATAAACCTTGAAGTCAGAAGGAGGTGTTTTCCAATGTTGATTCTACCAGTGACATGATTAGCTTAATATTCTAAAGACCAGAATTCCTCTTTTTGTAAGCTTCACATTTAATATATGCACTAAATTGAAAAATGTTGATAAAGCGCTGATTTCAAGCTTTGAATATACAAGGTGCCAAGAAATGGTAATAATGACTTTCATAATAGTGATTATCTGCATCTTCCTAAATTTTTAAGCACAGGAGAGCCACTAAGTGGTAATACTATATTTTAGAAGTGAGAAAATAAAAAATAGATACAGATCTGTAGCTGTTTAAAGAAAGATCATTGAAAATTATTGGTCTAAATTAGTGAGTGTAAATATAAAAATGTAACATATTACTTAGTAATATGTCAGTAACTAAACAAATGTTTGAGAATATTATAGTGTTTACTTGAGAGCAAGAATGGTGCTATGACTGAAATCAGAGCTGGAATATTAATAATGCTGCTTCTAGTCTCATATGCAAGTCGAGCATTCACGAATTAGCATGCTTTACTTTTAATATACATACATTTAATCATCAAGTGCTGCCCACCTTCCTCTTATATAGCCCTCACGTCCTTTTGATTCTCTTGCTGCACTCTAATTTCCTGAGCCATCATCTTTTTCCAAAATTAGTTCTGTAGCCTCTACACTGCTGCTCCTACCTCTAGTTTTGCCTCTTCCAGATCATTCATTTATTGCAGCAAATCTTTTCTTTCTAAAAATGTAAATTTTAGCATATCATTCATACTGAGACTCTTTCTCCCTATGGCTTCATTAGATGAAGCTACAAATATTTTTACTGAATTTATTGGGGTGACATTAGTTAATAAAACCATACAGGTTTCAAGTATACAACTCAGTACCACATCATCTACACCCTGCATTGTGCTCTCATTGCCCAAAGTCAAGTCTCTTCCTGTCACCTTTTGTCACCCCTTTGCCCTCTTCCACCTTCCCCCAACCGTCTTTCTCTCAAGCAATCGCCATACTCTTGCTGTGTCTTTTTGTATCTTTTTGACCCAGTCCCCAATCCTCCTCCCCTCTGACAGCTGTCAGTTTGTTTTCTGTATTTATGAGTCTTTGTCCAATTTTCCCAACAACATTTATTGAATAGACTGTAACTCATTTGTCAAGCATTAATTGGCCATAAAGGCGTGAGTTTGTTTCTGGGTTCTCTATTCTGTTCCATTTATCTATATGCCTGTTTTTATGCCAGTACCATGCTGTTTTGATTACTATGGCCTTATAGTATAGTTCGGTGTTGGGTAGTGTGACACCTCCAATTTTATTCTTCTTTCTCAAGATTGTTGAAGCTGTTTGGGGTCTTTTGTGACTCCATATGCATTTTTGGGATTTTCTAGTTCTGTGAGATACGCCACTAGGATTTTTATAGGTATTACATTGAATCTATAGATTGCTTTGTGTAGTATGGACATTTTAATGATGTGAATTCTTCCAATCCATGAACATAGTATATTCTTCCACTAAGATTTATATCTTCCTCAATTTCTTTCTTCAGTATTCTATACTTTTCCAAGTACAGATCTTTCACATTGTTGGTTAAATTTGTTCCTAGGTACCTTATTATTATTATTATTATTTTTTGGTTATTGTTGTTGTTGCAATTGTAAATGGGACTATTTTCTTAGTTTCTTTTTCTAGTAATTCATTATAGGTATATAAGGTGCCACTGATTTATGAATATTAATTTTGTATTCTGGTTTTCTGAATTCATTAATCAATTCTAGTAGATGGAGTCTTTAGGGTTTTCTCTACATATTATCATGTCATCTTCAAATAATAACAGTTTTACTTCTTTATTTCCAATTTAGATGCCTTTTATTTTTTCTTCTTGTTTTATTTCTGTTGCTAGAACTTCCACTACCTATGTTGAATAAGAGTGGTGAAAGCAGGCATTCCTGTCTTGATCCTGATTTTAAGGGAAACGCTTTGTTATTTCCCCTTGAGTATGATGTTGGCTATGAGTTTGTCATATGTGGCCTTTATATGTTGAAATACATTCCCTCCGTTTTGACTTTACTGACAGTTTTTATCATAAATGCTGCTGGGTTTTATGAAATGCTTTTTCTGCATCTATTGATATGATCATATGATTTTTATCCTTCATTTTGTTTATGGAGCATATTGCATTTATTGATTTGTGAATATTGTATCAGACTTGCCCCCCTGGAATAAATCCTATTTGATCATGATGTATGATCTTTTTGATGTATTGCTGGATCTGCTTTGCTAATATTTTGTTGAGGATTTAGCAGAAGCTTAAATTTTTAACATTACTATAAAATCCCTGAGAAAATGGACTACTTCTGCCCATTCCAAGGCCTCCTATGCAGTGTGAATCATAAATTAAATGTTTGTTGAATACTTTGAAGAAGGATGATTTTTGCAAGGCCCTTCATTTTTACAACTATCTCTTTTCATGCATGCTCTTGTAATCTTCAGGCCATCAGATCCTAAAAAGTAATTAAGAAGAGAAAAATCATAAAAACTCCATTGATAGCGCTGGTGGCAGGAGTGCAGGACAAAATAAGTGTCAGGTTGTCTGTAAGTGGCAGAAAAGGTATGAAGAAGGGACTGGCATAGAGGGCCAAGCAAGACTCGGGCCCCCAGAGATACTTGGAAACCAGGAGTGGATGGGCTCAAGGTAAACAGAAGAGACATAGCGGACCAGTGACAAGGAACGACCTTGGTATCTAAGCCAAAGGCTGAGTTGTTCTTAATAGTTTTATAGTTTTTTAGTGTAGTGAATCTGACCTAGAACTTAATCTATTTGCTTCACAGATATTTTGCTACGTATTGTTCTACGAGCCAATGATACAGATGTAGGTGCAGATAGCAGGTACTGCCCAGGAATCTGTCACTCCAGTTCAGAAGGCAGACGTGAACAAATGTCAGTATATGAGGGTGAGGGATGCAAAAGGTGTGGCCGGAGGGGCATATTATTCAACTCCGAAGTTCAGAGGAAGGGGTTTATAGATGTTGAGAACTAATGGGAAACAATTTTAAGTACTTGAAAAAATTACATTTAATCTTTAAAAATCTGGATTCTTATTAAAGGAGATACATTTAATGTTAGTAAATACTAAAATACTATATTTGTATATGGCACATATAGAAAAAAGTCACAGTGAATGGTTGCTTCTTGAAGAAAGAGGAAAGATATCTAAATATTTCTTCCCTTCTTGAAAAAAGATCAAGAAAAGCAAAATGCATTGTGGATGATAAACGCACATTTATACTCTTTCTTTTCTCTCTTTTAAAAATATTGATTATGGGTATTGTAAAACTTTTAGAATAAGAATAGCATTTGGCTTAGATTTGTGGGCACACAAATTATAGTTACAATTTAGCAAGATAATCTAAAGCTGCTTTTGAGAAATTTCATATATAATGCCTTTAGAGTACTTGATATAATTTTTAAATTGAATAATGTGGTACTATCAGGTAATTGGTTATATCTTATAAATAAATGAAATAGTATGAAACTTTTAAGAGCAAAGAGTTCATTTTACTTTTAGATTTTACTCTCAAGTTATTTTCCTATTCTAATAGAATGTGGACTTGTGAAGTTTCCAAGTACTAAATTATAATTCTTTGCATTTATGTATGTGTGTGTTTATAAAATATATGTGTATATGTATAAATGCATGCATCTGTATATGGGTTATATATATTTGCTATATCTATGTATCTTTTGAATCTATCCATATATACATCATTCTATATATCTGTAGAAAGATATATTACTTCTTGTTTTAAATTCTTTTAAGAAATTTCAAATATATAGACAGAATATTAAAATGAATCACTATATGCCTCAAAACAGTAGAAAATGTTAAAATCTTTCTGAATCTGCAAACACCCAGAGCATGCACTTCTAAACACTTTAAAGGTATTTCTGCCAAGATTGAAGTGGCTGAACTCTGTAGAAGTTTTATTTCCTTTCCTGGGAAATAAGTGTCTCATATTTTATACCTCAATCAAGTGCAGTCACGAGCCTCTTTTCCACTTCCCTGTTTTCTACTACCCTCTTTCCTTCAAGAACCATCTAGTATGTTTCTAGGTGTAACCAGTATGCACACCTTTTGCTGCTGGATTTCAGCTCTGAAGGAAAGGAGCTCTGCCGTTCAGATGTGTTCATCTCCCCTTGGCCAGGGAGTCAGCCTGAAAGGGGGAAGGGACAGAGCCCATCGAGGTGACATGGTGAGCCTCGAGATAATGGTTCAGCTTTAAAAACTATTTCTCCCTAGTCCTAAAAATCACAGAGAATGTCATAAAACTAAAAATTTAAATATTATATTTATTATTTATAACTATTAATACTGCTAGAATCCTACCCATCTCACTTAACCCAAATATTCCTTTTCATAGTAGTGAACTAACTTAAAGATAATGTGTTAATTTTAGGTATTCATTTGTTGAAACTAGGAAGAAAAAGCATCGAAACACCTGGTAATGCTTTCTTATGCAAATTTTCCTACAGATCTCTTGGAGAAATAAGGTTTTCAAAAAAAAAATACTGTTTGGAAAAACATCTATGATTGTAGATGAACCCACATACCAAAAACAAAGCTAAATGCCACGAGTAAATTTGGAGAGCCGAGGCCGTGTTGCATCCGTCCTAATTATGCATCTTAAACTTGATTTCTCTTATCTTGACTCTTCTCATCATATTTTTCCACTAAATGGTTTTATTTCCTCCAAATAGGTAACTAACTACACTTGAGTAGAGATAAACAGAAAAGATTTGCCTTTTGATTTGTATTTAATTCAGTAATTGTGTCTACTTTAAATAAAGAATTTTCATATGTTCATGAATTCATCTTTATTTTGAGGGTGTTTTGGAGGGTGTTTTGAGGGTCTTTTGTTTTGGGGGCACTTCACTGACATAAGGTAGGCAGGCCCTCCCATTCTATCATGATAATACTTAAATCTATATATTTTTAATTTCTCCTCTTACATCTTTAATTGTGCCCACATTTTTCAGTCTTATAAAAACCATTAGTACTGTTCACTAACAGTTTTTTTTTTTCCCTTAAAAGGTCATGGTAAGACGGTAGTTACCCTTTACCTTAGGCACAGCCCTGTGATTTGTTTTGGCCTTGAAATATGACTAGAAGAAACATTTATTATGTCTGAGTTGAAGCAATAAATTTCCAAGGCTCTTTTCTCTACTGTTCCCTTTCCTGCCAGAAGAATTGCAGAAGTACCATGGGATCTTCAGGACGGACTGATGTCCATGATGTCTTGTATCATGGCTATTGACTGCCTGATCATTAGCCAGGGGAAACCTCTCAGGAATAAGGAACTAACCTTCCTTGTTGCAAAACACTGATATGTGGGAGCTGACTAGCATTCACTCACTTCTACATTACATTAATCATCAAACTATTTTTCTTCCTTAATTTCACTCAATCCCTACTCCTGCCTATAGATTTTCAATTCTGAGATCACCTAAACCTCACTGTTTCTACCAGCTCTAGGTGGTAAAGCATCAAACTTTCCTTCCAAAGGTAGTGTTATAAGAATAACTATACTAGCCCTGTTTATAGCATCACAGCGTTATAAGAGATAAAATGAGTTCATGTGGAGATTTCCTTTGAAAGTATTTTTTTTTGGAAAATATTACACATTAGTATCATCAGTGACATTTTGTTGAATATAATGATACTAATAAGTGGCCTATTTTTATTTCATATTTATTGACCTCTTTAATATGCCCCATGTTGATTATTTCTTATTTCATGGAACCCCTTGATTTCTAGATACCGTAATGTGGATGTATACTGAGTATTTCCAGTCACATATTATATTATTAGTCTCCCTCTTGTCTTTGCTCTGAATTCAGGTCACCTATTTTGGAGTTTTACAAAGAATGCACTTCCTCCTATTATGTCTGTGGTTCATCCTATACTATGCTTTATTTATTGTTTGCTCTGTGTTATGTGGAGAATATTACAAGTATGCAGAGTACATTGGTCATATCCTTAAAATTCTCCCTATGTTTGGTCTAGCAGTGAATAAGTGATGGAAGCACTTGTGCTCAAGGGAAATGAGCAACATTTTCACGTCCAAGTTTCTTCTATTTAAAAAAGAAAATAGAGCCCTGACTGGTATGGCTCAGTCGGTTGGGCATCATCTTGCAAAATGGAAGGTCACTGGTTCAATTCCTGGTTTAGGCGGACGCCTGGGTTACGGGTTTGATCCCCCGTCTGGGAGAGTTCGAGTAGCAACTGGTCAATGTTTCTCTCTCACATTGATGTTTCTCTCCCTCTCTTTCTCTATCCCTTCCCCTCTCTCTAAATAAATATATAAAATCTTAAAAAAATAGAAGCAAGGTCTGTGAGTTCTGAAAATATTGGTATTTTATAGGAAACCTGAAGAAGCAAGTGGGGATTGAGGCATGCCTTTAATGTAAATGGGGATGGGGTGTTATAAGACACTATTACAAGGATCTAGGAAGTCTCCATAAATATTCTATATAAGGACTTATGGGTCCACCTTAAAATTTTGGTTCTAGTTAAAAGCCAAATGCCCTGTCATCACTGGAAGCCCTCTGTTCATACTTGATGTTAACCTCTTCCTTCTAGATTTATGTCCTACTTTGTTGTTATTTATTCTCTCGTCATCTTTGTCTACAAATTCACCTGAGCTGATCTCATTTAGTTCTACTGATATGATGATAATGTACATTTTTCCATTCCCATGCTGGGATTCTCTGCAGAACTCTGGACTCACGTGCCTGATTGCTTCCCTGACATCTCCTTTTAAGTTTTCAGTATCCCAAGCAACCTCACTAAAACAATAGTAATCTGTCCACAGAACTGTCCTCCCTGTGCAAAACAGTATCGCTATCTACCTACTCAGGGGAAATCCTGGGCGTTATTTTTGTTCTCTTTCTGATAGAGCTATATTAAATCTACCAATAAGTCCTGTCTGCTCTAACACCAAAACGTGTTTCAAATCTTACCTCTTCTCACCATCTCCACTGCGGAAACTGTAGTTCTAGTCACCATCATCTCTTGACTGGATTCATATGAAGACCTCCAAACACAATATACTGTTTCTGTACTGGCCCTTTGCAATCAATCTCCATTCAGTAGAGTAATATTTAAAATGTAACAAACAGAGTGCATATTGATCTTCTACCCACAATGCTTAAATGTCTAGCAATAGAAGGGTAGATAATAACCAATGCATTTCAAATAAAATATAATAATGCTTTATTAAATATAAGCTAGAACTATATATAAAAATTAAAATGTGTAATGTTATTAAATAAAAATGGCGGTATGTAGAACATTACATATCATGTTTGTATTAAAATTACACATACATAGCAAAACATTCTTTGTACAATTTCTGTTTTGTTTGTTGTGTCATCTGATAAGTTGAAGATGTAATTCATGTATTTGGCAGGAGGATTAAATTAGTTAATGTGTGTAGCACAGAGTAAATGCTCTATAACTGTTAGCTCATGATTGTTGACTCCATCTGCAATTCTATGGCATCCTTTCTCTCCTACAGCTTTAAAGTGCAAATAGTTATTTGGAATTAAAGATAAACTAATATTGTAGGGTTACAATATTATGTGTTTAAATTGGTGATAAACCATTTTTGTGGAGATAAGGACTAGAAACCAATAGAGTAAATTATTTATTTTAGGCAGGATAAAGGGACAAAACTGATTTAACTGTTAATGCTTTGCCTTTTAAACAAAGCTGTAATCATTCCCTATGGATATAGAAAAGTACAAAACCAATGAAAAATCATAAAGTCACACATAGCACAGTAATACAATACTATGAGGCACCTTCATAGAGAGGAAGGGAAGAGAGTTTCATTTTTATTGAATGCCTACTGTGTACTCAGCAATTTACTGAAGGGATTGAATTTAATCTCCACAATATTTCAGTGAGGTAGATTTAGTTCTCATTATATAGACGTTGGAAACTGCAGCTCACTGCTGTCAATAACTTGTACATGAATATACATCTACTGAATAATTAGCATAGAAGGAGGCAAAAGACAACATTCAGATCCCTGGCCTTTTCACTACACTCATGTGCCTCGGGAAATCGGAAGCAATGGTGTTTATAAAAGGGTGTACTTTTGATAGCACAATGTGAGCCACACCTGAAAGTCATATTCTGCAAACAGATTAGCAATGAGATAGTTGAACTTTTATCTAGATTAGCATTTATTTAGTTTTATGTATAGTTATTTTGTGCTTTTGCATGTTAGAAATCATTTTTATTTAAAAATTTTTGTTTTAAAAAGACTAAATGAGAAGAAATGCATGTAAATTTCATTCTTATATTTATAACTGAAAACTGATTATTTGACTCTGGGTTCATATTGGGCCCATGTACTAAGTAAAATTAAGTTGTCTTAAAAATAGAAATAATGTGAAGAAAAAGATAATTATTTCACAAAGTATAAATATGACATAGCAATTTAAACTCCAGAGTGATATTTATCATATTTAATATGTAGAGAAAATATTCCTAGATGCTTTAATGTAAGTGCATATATATAGCAAACAAGAACCATCTGAATATCAAATTCTGTATACACCATATTCACAAGATAACTAAAAAAAAAATCCAGGATGTCTGCTCTATAAGAAGCAGATTTATTGCAGGAGTAAACTAAATAATGCAGCTCCTCAGTCATCAACAACTTTCGCAATAGCTCTTTCAGCTTTTAATATAGTAAATATCTGATAGAAGACAATTTGGAGCTGTAAATGTTTATGTAACTCTGTTCCTTCCTCCATAAGGTGACACTATCAGCCAACAAAAACATATTCTCAAAAGAACAAAAAAAATTAGTGGGCTAGAGGAGAAACTGTTGGTATTTGTATATAATGATATAGTTACGATCAAGAAGAAATGTGTATCTCAGATGTTAAGGAAACTGTATCTGCAAATAGAAATTAGGTTTCAAATCTCTTTTGTGCCCCCACTATTTCGTACTTCAGCCAAAGCAACCTAGAGGCAAAGTAATGGACTATTTAAACATTTTGATGATGTTCAAGAGGAAGCCGTGGTTTTCATTCCCATGTAGGAAATTGCCATCTGAAGGTAACCTTTATCAGACAGATTGTTGGAACTTCATAAAACTGAGCTATAATTGACATAATAAAATCCACAAATCTCAAGTGTTCTATGAAATTTGACAATTATACATACCCATGTAATAATCTTCATAAAAGGGATCCTTGGCGTATCTTTCTAGGCAATCTCTCTGCCCCAGAGGCAGATGTTAGGTTTTTCTATTCTTGAAATTAGCATAAATGGAATTACAGTGTAGATAACATTGTCTGCATTCTTTCTCTCAACAAAATGCTTTTGAGACCTATCCATGTTTTTTTACATGTGTTAATCATCCATTTTTATTCCTTAGTAAGATTCAAGTGCATGAATATATGATAAATTTTTTTATCTATTTGTCTGTTGAGGGATTTTTTTCCTAGTTTGGGTCTATTATGAATACGTTTGCCACAAAATGATTGTACATGTCAGTTCTCTTGGGTAAATAACTAGGAGCAGAATTGCTAGTCATAGTATAGGTGTATGTTGAATTTTCACAAGAGAATGTTAACCAGTTCCCAAATAGTTATAGAGATGAGGCGGTGCTCTGCTTCGGCCCCTGGAAACGTTATAGAAGTGAGGTGGCAGGGCAGCTCTCAGATCACTGGGAAGTCCGAGAAAAAGGGCCCTTGAAGACAAGTTCAGGGAGTAATCCCAGGGCAAGGTGCTACTGCCCATTGCTCCCCTGTTTGCAAGTCTCATGAGGACTTGTAGAGTTTAGGAGAGAAAAGTGAAGATGCACACCTGTGGGGGAAGAAAGTCATGAACGTGCTCCCGAGAGAGCCTACACCGAGTCTTTGTCTTCAGGGTGCTTATCTGTTTTCTAGAAGCAAGGATTTTAGGGGAGGTCTTAGGGGAGGATCTCAATAGAATATTCATCAGCTTTATGCTGATGAGCCAAAATGAGATTTTTTTTGATCCTGACTTTATCAGCCCTTTGGTGTAGTTGGCACAAATTGCACTAATTGAATTTCTGTTATCTGTATCCCCCAGTAGGGTGATTAAAGCTATTTACCCTCTGGTTGAAGAGGAGAGGTGTAAATCATTTACTCTGAAATGTTCTTTGTCAGGGAAGATTAGATTTTTGTGATATATCGAATGGCTGTAAGCTGCTTGGTTGTTTAACTGTCTGTCTCAGTTTCCCTATTCCACTTGTCCTGGCTAATTAATCTGTTTCAGTTCTGCATGTACGAAGCTTGGAAGTCACCACTACACCAACAAGTAAAAATCTGAACAGACTGTAAAACTAACCACTTTTCTTACATCCATAAGGGAGGGGAGGACACAGGATAAATCGTGGCCCCCAAGATTAGAAAAATAACAGCAAGTTATGGCTTACCAGAGCAAAATGTACTAAGAGAAACCTCAGGGGAACCAGTGCCCAGGAAAGAGAACATGAACTGCAACTGACTAATCGCTAACAGCTCAGTGTAGACAAATCTGAATGTTAAAACCTCCAGAGGGACCTAGTCATAAGGGGAGCCCCACAATATTGTGAGACTGACTATATGCCCATAGTAAATATTGGAGAAAAAATCCCCTCAGGCTTCTGGCAGAGGAAGGGGAAAAGGATTCATTTTGAAATACACTAGAGATCTTTCCTCTTAACAAGGAATGTCCTTAACAGAAAATGTAAGTGATAGGGGAACTCAAGAGTTAGAGATTTTAGCTTCAGTCATAGTTCATAGGCTTAAGTGATGAATGCATGTGGAAAGCTGTTATTCCAGGAACTGGAATGCAAGACTTCAGGAGGTTGACAAGCAATTCAACCTTTGTGCCCCCAGGGGTCCGCAAGTGATGGGGACACATCTGAGCCTTTGTGTTCCAGGGAGGGAACATCCTTGGCAGATAAAGAATTGTTGATCAACAGATAAGAAGTACTAGGAAAATCACTGCTGGACTGCAACTCTTATCTAATTAACCTTTTTTCCCAAACACCTTACCTACTTTTTCTTCTTATAAAAAGGTCACTTTGAGTTGAGAGTTAAAATGTTTTTGAGGATACAAAACCGGCTGTCTTTTCAGATCACTGGCATCTGAATAAAGTGCTCACAGAAATTCAGTCTTTGTCTCTGCTTATTGGTTCTTTTAGTGAAGGCAGCACAAATGCCAACTTTTGTTTCAAAAGCAGAGCCTAAATTTCTGGGGGTATGATCACAGCTTAATTAACCTGATAAAGGGAAATACCCAACTCCAGCCAGTCCTAGCCAACCTTTTCCAACTAAAGAAATAAAAGAGAGAAACACTTGTGAATTTCATGGTCCAGAGACAGAGGCTCATAAAAGACTGAGACCTAACTATAGGGCCATCAAGCACTTCTCCTACACACACCTCACCACCACATTAATAAAAGCCCAGGTACAGCAGTTCCTTTCACCTAGTACATCATGCTCTGCTGGCAATAAAAATGACAAGGCTTACCCAAAGGCAAAGAACACAATTTGAAGAAACAGAGCAAACATCAGATATGTGGTGTTTTTGTTGTCATTTAACTCATTAATTTTTTTTTTTTACTTATTTCAGTGTTATTTCAGGTATATTAAGCGCATAGATATTTTTTTAAAGATTTTATTTATTTATTTTTAGAGAGAGGTGAAGGGAGGGAGAAAAAGAGGAAGAGAAACATCAGTGTGTGGTTGCTTCTTGCACAGACCCCACCAGGGACCTGGCCCACAACCCAAGCATGTGCCCTGACTGGGAATCAAACTGACGACCCTTTGGTTCACAGGCCAACACTCAATCCACTGAGCCACACCCACCAGGGCTGCATAGACATTTAAGATGTGATATATTTTTGATAAATTGGACTATAATAATTACTAAATACCTCTGGTTTTACAGAGATATTATCAAATTTTACTTTTTTGAATACTGAATATAATCTTTAAAACTCAGTTAACAACTGCACACACACACACACACATTTAGATAAATAAAAACACCCATTTATAAAGAAAGACAAACTTAGAGCTACCCAGGATGATAAAAACATTTCTTATGGCAGCAATATTGTCTTATTATAACATTTAACTCCTATGGAACATAACAGCCTTGTAGACTTTTTGTGAGTTGCTCTTTATCATAAATAAGATAGATAGAACATAGTACAAAAAGATGTGTATGATAATGGTTGCAATAAAATGTTCTCCAATAAGTCCCTCAAATAATAGCTTCATCAGCAGCTCTTTTTTTTTTTTTTTTTTGGTAATATTTTATCATTATGCTATGTCAGTAAGAAAGCAAACTTAACGCATCATTTGAAAGAGCTGAGAAGGTGATTTGGAAAATTTTTCCATGCTTTGAACCTCTATAATTTTGTGTCATTGTTAATGGACACTTCTGAGGTATGAAAACGAGAAGAACAGAGACAATGAAATAAACAATGTTGTAAAAAAATTAGTTTTTTGTTAACATTACAAACTGTATGGTATATACATTATAAAAGTCTACACTCAAGAAGAGTTGACTTTTATAGTTGGATTCAAGTGTTGTACAGAAGTTCATTGAACAATATTAACAAAGACAGCAGAGACTCAAATAGGATCACGTTAGAAGTGATGAGGAAAAGTAAAGTAAACAAACGGCAAGATACTGTGAATGTGGAATAATCAGGTTTTGCAACTATTTGAATGTTGGGAGCAGAAAAGAAATAGTTAAAATGCCCCTATTTGAAACTAGCTGACTAGAAGCATCATAAATAATAAAAGCTTGTATTTTTAAATAAAAATGAATTCAGCATTGAACATGTAGTCATCCATCAGGAAGTTCCTGTCAAAATATTCAGCTGGGTGGGTGTTTATTAGTGCTGAAATGATTACTACTTCTAGTTTTGATTATAGGTTAGTTCTGTCTAAAATCTTAATCACGGACTTTTTTTAGGACTTGGAGATGACATACTGAAAAGTGTAAGTTTAAAAATTCTGTGCAATGTGGGAAAAATGTTCTCACAGATGAACAGAGTCAGGCATCTGATGACTGAAAAAGTAAATCAACTGTTGTCCGTTCTGAACATTCTTTTTTTTTTAAATCCTCACCCAAGGATTTCGTTTTCATTGCTTTTTAGAGAGATAGGAAGGGAAAGAAACACTGATGCCAGAGAGAAGCATCAATCTGTTGCCACCCCGCCCCGCATATGGCCAGACTGGGGATTGAACCGGTAACCCAGGCATGTACCCCAACCTAAACATTCTTTTAACTGAGGTTTTTGTTGTTTTACTGTGTTTTTTTAAACTAGGTTTTAGGATCTAATAACCTAGATTATCTATGTCTTTATCTCTTGCCAGGACTACTGGACTTTCAGAAAAACATTAGAGAATTGGGTTTTTTGTGGGGTGGGGTGCAGGGGTGAGGAGGATGAATCTTCTGCATGAAATCAAGATTCTTACAGAGTGACCACAGGGGTCATACTGAGGCCTTCTCCCCTGTCGAGTCCTTCCTTATCCTGTGGCAGGAGGTAATGTTGAATTTTTCAGGTTTAAAAATATCTTAATAAAAGATACAGATCAATTTATGTTAGTGATGGAGAATTACTGTGTGTGAGTAAAGCTTTTTTTGTTTGGCCCTGTTACCACTCATGCAGTGGACAGCAGTTAGAGACCACAGAATGATAACAAATGATGTGAGACATTCGGGCTTCTGTGTTAAAGACACAGAATGAGAAAATGAAGAATAACGATGTAAGTTATCCTTTATAGAGTGGCTTCTCTGTGTGAGGCACTGTGCTGTTTTTTGTCACCTTATTTCACTTGATACTGCCAAGGTAATATATCCAAAAATTCTCCTTTTACATCATTCACAAAAGATTGATCGTGGCTCTTAGTCTTCCTTTTCCCTGATATAAATAACTTCTCACTTTCTTCTGTCTTTGACTTCAAACATATTCACAGATTCTACATCTGGCAGGGGAAGGGGACAGCAACCTGTTGTCCATCTTTCACATTCCATTTTTAAAAACTTTTAAATATAAGTATAGTTGGTATACAATCTTATATTAGTTATATTAGTTTCAGGTGTACAATAGACTGATTTGACATTTTTATACCTTACAATGTGATCATCCCAAACTTATCACAATAGTATTGACTGTATTCTCCTTCCCCCTTTCACCCATCCACCTCCTCCCTCCTTCTGGTCACCATCCCTTTGAACTACTATTTGATGACTTCTTTTTCTAGGTTTCTAACATTTTCTGTGACTATTTCTAGGATACAGATTTAATTGAAATCAATCTTCTACCAGACACCACTTGCCCAAAACACATCCAGGGAACAACAACCTCCCAACTTGGAAAAGAAGATAAACTTGTGCTTGTGTGGTGAGAATGGTGATAAGCTTTAAAAAACAAACAGGCAAACAAAAAATCAGCCCTGGATTAAAGCTGTACCCTCATTTCATAGCATTATTTACTTAAAGTGCATAATGGTTGGCTGGAATATATAGAAAAAAAGATAAAAATTAGATGAATTTCCAGATTACAGGTTAAAAAAATTTCTGAGCATTTTCTTTTCATTGAGAAAGTAATGGAAATTAATGGTAAACTTGAAATCAGTGTGTGAAGCCTTAGATACTCTAAACATTATTTTAAGTGTAGAGTGTTTTCTAGATCTCTAAATCAAGCCCAGGGTGTCTCTAATCTTTTTAATATTAATCAAGTTGGTCAGGTTGTACTTGAAAAGGACAAAAAAGAGTATAACTAGGATGGTTTCAGTGGCTTCAGTGTTATTGTAATGTGTATTATGTAATTGTTATGTTATTATAACCAAAGGTGGTAGCATGCTTGGGAAAAAGAAATCAATATATCGAGATCTGCCCACATATTTCTATTGTTTGCAATTAAGAACTCTGGTCAAAATGTCTGGTATACTTGGTTTATCACTTGATTTTTTGTTTGGCTTAATGTATCAGAAAATCCAAAATGAATGTGGCTTAAATAAGATGGTAGCCCAGGGCTGGGGAGATGCTATCTGGTGTCAGAGATACGTGAGCATTCATTCTTGTCTTTCTGCCTTGCTTTATGTACATGTGCCTCTTCATGGTCCTGAATGGCTTTGCTAGTCCTAGTTATGATGTCTACCTTCCATACCACAAAGCAGCGTTGATGCAGAAGTGTCCACACTTCTCTCTAAGACCTCTTTTCATTAGGTGGATGCAACTCTCTGCTCCCATCCTGATAACATGACCTTAATCACATGGTCACATCATCTGGGGAATAAAGTCTTCTTTCTAGATATGTTTGGATAATATGTCCTAACATTAAAGGAGAAAAAAGAAAAATGAATATTGGGGATAACCCTAGTCTCTGTCACATCTGAACTATTGCAAGAACTGCATGAGGGTTTTTTGTTTTTTTCTCTAGCTCTCTCCCAGGTTCATGTACCACAACACTGCCTGGTTAATATTCTTTGAATACTCTGGAAAAAAAATACAAAACAACACAAAAACTAACAATACTTAATCCAAAATAGTCCATTCTCTAGGCAGCATCCATAATTTTATTCATGCTATTAACTTCTCTAAAGCCCAGTGTTTCCCCTTTGGCATATTATAATTTTAATTAAAAAAATAATCCTTACCCAAGGATATATTCATTGATTTTTAGAGAGAAAGGAAGGGAGAAGGAGAGAGAGAGAGAGAGGAAGAGAGAGACATCAGTGGGTTGTCTCCCATATGGGCCCTGACCAGGGATCGAACACGCAACCTTTTGGTGCTCAGGTCACTACAACCTACTGATCCATCTTGGCAGGGCTTCCATATTGTAATTTTATATTCCTTTTTTGGTGCATCACCTTCCATGCAACATTTTCTGGTTCCTTTTTTTAATAACAATCTATTCCTATATGAAATGCTGTGGTACTCTCTGTCTCTCTCACAGAACTTTAAAAAATTGCTCTTACTGGAATCATTTATTAATATGTTATGTTTTCCCTGCCTGATTATAAGATTTTTGAGAGCATGTGTTATGTCTTCTTTATTTTTATTACTACAATGCTGAGTACATCATTATTTGTACATAACAGTTATTCTCTAAGTATCAGTTAAATGTATAAATTGATTTATAAATAAATGTAATAGGTAGTTTCACTCGATATGTAAATAGTGGCTCATTTAATTCCTATGCACATGGTACCTTCTTGTTTTGGGGTATGATGAAAAAAAGACTATTTCTCAATATGTATATATCAATTTATATAAATCATAGAAAAAGATACATTTTAAACTTTGTCTCCTTTGATCAAAATTTGTCTTTAGTAAATTTATGTTTCTGATTACAAGATCTTTCCAGAAAAAGTCCAGCTATTGTTTATATTAATGAGAGCAGTTTGTGTGACATCGATGTAACCTGGAGCCAAGGAGAGTGGACTGGAATGCACATGCATGAACAATGACAGCTTCACTGTGCTAGTTGGTGGGGGCGGGGGTAGATGCCTTTCAGTGAGCATGTGCACTGTGTGGCTGTCACATTCAAATGACTGAGTGAGTAGAGCAAGGAATCTGCATGAAATTTTGTGTTAAGCTTGAACATTCCTCTGTGGAAGCTGTTCAGATGATTCAGAAGGCCATAGCTATGGGCAACTGGTGATTGACAGCTTCATCATGACATGCACGCCCGCTCATGCATCACATCTCATGCTTCATGTCTCATGCAAAGTTTTTTGGCAAAGCATCAAATCATCCAGGTGAGTCAGCCCTACCTACAGCCCAGATTTGGCACCCTGCTACTTCTGGCTTTTCCCAGAACTAAAATCACCTTTGAAAGAGAAGAGATTTCAGACTGTCAATGAGATTCAGGAAAATATGACAGGACAGCTGATGGCTATTGGGAGAATTATGTGTGGTCCCAAGGTACCTACTTTGAAGGGGACTGAAGTGTCATTGTCCTATGTACAATGTTTCTTGTATCTAGTATGTTCTTTAATAAATGTCTCTATTATTCATATTATACAGCTGGATACCTTCTGGACATACCTATCTTGTATCTAAATAATGGAAACTCACGTGGCCTTTATTTTCCAAATTTTCTTCAGTTAATATATAGAGTAAACTATCTTTCATAATTTAGAATTATATTTTATGGACTTTTTCAGGATGCTTTTTCATGCATTCTTTACATTTTCATTTCTCTGGAGGAAAAAGAGTAGAGGTATCAAACCTCTAGAATTTCTCTTCAGTCTTAACTTTTTTTCTCTCCATGGAAGAGAAAGGCTTTAGTTATATGAGGAAAGGAGTCACCAAATACCAACATGTAAGGCATGTCTGTGCTTTCCTTTCTGGGTAATCGGACTGCAAGCTTCACAGGTTCAGCCCCCTGCCTCCTCACCTCTTGCCCACCGAGGCAGGCCTTCTCCCTGCGGGGAGACCTTGTATTTCTAGCTGCTTTGTCTATCCGTACGTGGGGACGGGAAAGAAGAGTAAGAAGGACATTTTAACAATTTCCAGGAAATATTCTCCAATCCAATTTTATCATGAATAAACCTAACACTTAGATTGTTCTGAGTCTTGTATCTACCTCTCAATTGGTTCAGAGCTTAGGGGGCATAGAAGAATGATTAATTACTTTAATTTAAGCTTCGATAAATGCAGCTAGAGGGGAATACTGGGTATTGGATAAACAACTAAGGGTTTCTGCCATACCCAAATCTTTTAAAAACCCTTTTTTAGACAAAATGTTAAATTTCTGCTGAAAATAAGTAACTATTTTTCAGCCTTTTTTTGGATACAATTAACAAATAAAATTCAAAGTTATTTAAAGTATAAACCATGATGATTTGATATACATATATAGTGAGAGGATTCCTCCCATCAATTCCCTGAACACATTTATTGCTATACATGTTTACTTTTTTTGCATGTGAGAACATTTAAGTTCTATTCTTGAAGTAAATTTCAACTTCTTCTAAGTGTTTTGTGCAGTTTAGACTGGAAAATACATGAAAATAAGCAGTTACATTTGGCTGATTGTAAAGGATCAAACTATCATATGAAATTACTAATATTTGACTTTTATTTACAAAATAGCAATTTTATATAGAAACAAACTATCACAAAAAAGATTATAAGAAGAACAGTTTGAAAACGCTTCCTTTTCAACTGGCATTAAAATAGTCTTCTATTATGTGGTATTATTTAAGTGATAAATCTCTCCATCTATACTCTGAAAATTATTTCTGTGTGGCATGTAAATCTAGGAATAATATAAGTGTATAATTTTATCTAAGTTGTTTTTGAGATAACTACAGGGTGTCATTAGTTAATCACTTTGACTCCTTTGTACGCCAGATGTATTATAGCAAATCAACAATATATTTTAGACTGATCTGATATGGCATAAACTATAATGTTTTGCTCCAGTTTTGGCCTTAATAACCTCTATAAACTTTCAAAGGGAACATTTTTAGCCAAAATAATCTATAGCATCCCATGTTGTGGTTTCATATTTGATAACGAAAAGGGAGCATCTACAGTGTTAGCTACGGAAATTTTGCCAATTTGCGTTTTTCTTTTATAAGGTAGGTGATTTGACTTGTGTTAGTGACAAAAAGCTATTTTAAATGCGAGGACTTATAAACTATGCCACACATGCAGTTTCCTTGGAAAATAAGTTTTTTGAAGGATTATTCTAGGCCTCCGTATAATTTTTATATTATTATATAGTTTGTAGCTGTCATACCAAATTACCACCAACTTGGAGGCTTAAAGCAACAGAAGTTTATTCTCTCACAGTTCTGGGGCCAGAAGTCTAAAATAGAGGTGTCTGAAGAGCTGCGCTCGTTCTGCAGATGCAAAGGGAGGCCCCTCTGCCCCTTTCAGCTTCAGATTTCCCCAGGATCCCCTGTGGCTGCATCACTGTGGTCTCTGCTTCTGCCTTCTTATGAACTTCTGGTCTACCCTCAGTCTTCCCTTCTGTCTCTTGTGAGAACATGTGCAATCAAATTTATGAGACTGACGCGCTGCCTCCTGCGCTTAAGAGGGTGAGCTAAACGCATGCCCTCTCTGAGGCTCGCATGTGCAATCAAATTTAGGCTCCCGAATAATCCCAAATAATCTGAGATGATCTCACCTCACTATCCTAAATGTGATTATATCTGCAAAGACCCCTTTTTTCCAAATAAAGTCACAGTCCCAACTACAAGAAATGTATTTTTCAAGTGCATCATTTAATCCACTACATAAACAGAAAAGATTATATATGCAATTAAAGAAAAGAAATATTTTGTTTTATTGTTAGTGAAAATTAAAAATGTTTCTGCAAACTTGTGAAATGGCAGTTGCGTAGCCATGGCAATGAGTAGCATTCAGGATTTGTTATAAATGTATTTAATTAATCAGCAACAAACTAACCTCAGCCAACATGCTTTCATAAGTCATTCAATTAATGGTAGCCCCTGAATCCTGAAAGTCAGCCATTTAGGAACAAACTCATACCAATAAACATGCCAACCATGAAAAATATTCTCACCTGAGTAACCCCACCTCTAAAAGAGATGTCAACCTACTTATGTCTCTGGAAGTCCGTGAATTCTTTAACTCCAAGCTTCCCTAAGACCAAATGTGTATGACCAGTTTCATCTGCTCAAGAAAGCCATTCCTGATTAGCCTAGATTTTCCACACAACAATTAACAATGAACTCCACTTTTTCTTTTTTTTTCCCTGATATTCATTGAGAGTCTCATCACCTTTTGACACTGTCATTCTAATACCTTTACATTTTTTTCACATCCCAACTCAGTGATATGAACCTATGTTTTTAAAACATTTCATTGTATAGCGTTACATTCAATACTACTATTCACCTCCCCTTCTATTCATTTCCAATCACGTTGCTTTAGATCTGTGTCTTATAGATAGCATATGGGTTATCTTTCTCATCCTTGTGTCCCATAAAATGAAATATTCTTTTGCTAAGAATATTCTTATTTTTTGTTTCATAAAGTAAAAGCTTTCAAATTAGGGATGCTATTTAGTATATTTTTTAAAAATCCTTTGTTGTGGATATGTAAGCCAGGGAGAACTATTTTATTCTCATTTTTTATGACAGAAATTTTACTTCTAAAGTAGAAGAGTTTTGAAGTGCAATTCAATTAGAAAGAGGCCCAAGAGTGTGTAGCTGCTCTGATTCTTCCTCAAAACAATATTTAGAACATGTTTTCCTTTTCCTCCTTCAGAGATAAGTCAACCTAGTTTTTGGAAGAAGCCTGAGGAGGGGAGGCCTTAGATGTTGTAAAAAATAGCTTTTGTGACAGGACCTGAATAATCAAAATAGCGATGAAGGTGGAAAGACAATGACAACAATGACTGTGGTGAAAAAGATAATGGAATAATCTTTTCTTTTTTTACTTTTTGAAGGAAAGATCAACCCTGACTTCCTTTTAGTGAAGTATATTGTAAGTCTCAAAAAAAAAAAAAAAAAGCCTACATACCTGGGTATCACCTTTACATTACAATAATTTAATTTTTGACTTTGATATATTTAGACCTATATTTTTCAAGACATCTTATTTTATATAATTGCTTATGGGGAAAGAGATCTTGGTTTTCAAAACTAAAACTTGTCAAAGAAAGAAAAAAATCTAATGTTTCTAAGAAAAAAAATGTATTACACCATTTTGAGCTATACTTCTCTCAATTATACTTTTTATTTTCTCTATTATAGCTGTTCCCTCAATGAAACTTCCAGGTTCTTTGAAAATGCAGTTATTAAGATTCTCAGAATACAGACCCACAGGCACTGTATGCAGTTCCAGAGAACTGTGTTCTGGTTAATAATAATACACCTAGAGGTTCCTGAAGTCTCCTCATGTGTGTAATACACTGACAAAAAAACTAAAAGCTGAAAATGGTCCCAGAATTCTGCTGTCTGTTGTGCCACAAGTGTTAGGTCAATAACATGACTAAACTGTGAGGTTAATATTGAGATCAATTCAGTAAATCGTACCTAACCCACCACGACGTACCTTAACTTTACTAATTCTCCCTGGCTTGATTTTTCCCTCTGCATTCTAACTGTTTAGTTATGTTGGCCTAATTTATAATTTATAATATGTGACAACATAGTTTTGTGCCTGAGCACATACATGGATTCTAGTTTGGATAATAATCATGATGTCACCATATTGTAGAGCTTATTTTTTACCACGAGCTGATATGTTTCAGTAATGTTTCATTTCAGAAATGACTGCACTGGCTGGTGTGGCTCAGTGCATTGAGCGCCAGTTTGTAAACTGAGAGGTCGCCGGTTCAATTACTAGTCGGGGCACATTGATGGACTGTGGCCCAGGTTCCCAGTGTGAATTACAAATGAAGCAATAGGAAGCAACAATGGGACTGGATTGGACAATGAATGTAATTAAGTTTTTCCAGTGGCATATGATATTCACCCTAGAAAATACTGGAAGGATCAGATCTCTCCTTCCCTTTCAATGAACAGGAAACTTGTCAGATATTCCACAGATAGAGCCTCAGAACTTAGTTACCCCTCTGTCCTTGTCCAGCCCTCATCACTGAAGGAGAAAGGCAAGATTCTTCAGGCAATGGCCGTCACCTTCAGACAGGGAGAAGAAAGGTCAGGCTGAAGATATAAGCATCTGTATCACCTTTCACACCACGGAGTGGATAATAATAGAGGGAGAGCGTACAGTGAGAGTGTGCAAGGAGAGAAGACAAAAACAGAGAACAAACAGCCCTGGCTGGTGTGGCTCAGTGGATTGAGTACCGGACTGCGAACCAAAGAGTCACCAGTTAGATTCCCAGTCAGGGCACATGCCTGGGTTGCAGGCTAGGTCCCCAGTGGGGAGCGCATGGGAGGCAACCACACATTGATGTTTCTCTCCCTCTCTTTCTCCCTCCCTTTCCCTCTGTTAATAAATAAATAAAATCTCAAAAAAAAAACCCCAAAAAACGAACAAACTATGGGCAGTCTATATAAGCAAAGAATCATATTTGTTACTCTATTCTTTTCATGAATAGAAGACTCAGCTTTGTTTTTGCATGAGGGTGGAAAAATGATAGTAGTGTTCTGTTCTCAGGGTCAGTTTTTGCATTAAACATTTTAATTGACCTCAGTAAAAGGCCTCGAGAAATAGGAAATGCTATGTGCTACCTCACAAAGATATGAGAGAGCATAACATGGTCAAGCATTCTTTCTAGTGTTCTGAGAGAGGAATGGAGATCAGTCAGTGCCAATTTTTAATTAGAAAAGCAGGAACATGCAAGACAGCAACATTGGAAGGATATGGGCAAGGTGGGCCTCTTTGCTCCTAGCGGTCATTTTTTTTTATTCTCATAATTGAGCTAACCGTTTTCAATTTATGCCAAAATACTTTCTAAAAATATGTTTTTATATTTATTTCTTGTCTATAAAATAGAGATGGAAAGTAACATTTAACTTGTATAATTGCTCATTGAATGAAAGCTAGGCAGTGAAAGACAAATATCATATGATATCACGTATAAGAGGAATCTAATGAACAAAATAAACTAGCGAGCAAAATAGAACTGGAAACATGGAACAGACTAACAGCAGCCGGGGGGGGGGGGGGGGGGGGGGGGGGGGGGGGGGTGGGGTGGAGAGCGATAGCGGAAAGAGGGGAAGGGACGAGTCAAAGAACATGTGTGAATGACCCATGCACATGGACGATAGTGTGGGGATGGACTGTGGGTGTGGAGAGCGGGCTGGGCAGAGGAAGGCAAAGGGGAAACATTGGGACAACTGTAATAGAATAACAATAAAAACAAAAACAAAAAATAGTTTACTTGGATGATCCAAACAGTTTCCCTGAATAGGACAAGAGTATCCTTCACTCCGGGGATAGTTCATCCTTACTATGAGGGCACGGCTCCTCTGGGATCTGCACCGAATGCCTCAGGCGCTCACCGATCAATCTGCGCTCAGCTCAGTGGAGAGGAACCACCTCCATTCTCTGTGCTCTGGGAATTGTTTGGCTTCTACCCTCCAGTTTAGTCTTTATCAGCTTTGCAGAGTTTAATGCTATAGATACTCAACCTTTTGCTAAGCAAATTCTAAAGGGGACCGATACAGATTTCTGGGATATTTTTTCTGCATATCTCCTTTGTTTCTGGAGCTCTGCCCTACGTGGTCTGGCCACTTCAGCTCCACAATGTCCAGTCGCCCCAAACTCCAGTTTGCATCTCAGGATCTGGATGGGACCCTTCTCCCTTGGTTCATCATCCCAAAGTCACTTCCGGGGGCGGGGGGGGGGGATAGGGATCTAATAAGATTCTTCCATTTTATCATCTTAGCATTCACTTTCTACTTTACCTGCTGTCAGATCTCTGGGGAGTATTTTTCCCCAATTTTAATAGTTTTTCATAGGGAAGAATAAATCTGATTTTTCTTACTGCATTATGGCCTAAAGTAAAAGTACTTCAGGAAATACTTTCAATTTTCTTTTGCCTTATGTCTAACAAACATGTAATAGGGGAGAGGTATTTCCAAAGTCCATTCCTTTGGCCACCTGCTTCATAATTTCTGGGATTGATTATTAAAATTCTGATTCCTCCAGTCTACCCTAATCTAATCAAAATTCCTAGGAATGAGTCTATATTCTGAACATGCTTCCCCAGCTTGTTATTAGGCAGAATTAGGATTATAAACCTCTAGAATAGGATTTAGATAAGCAAAGACACGGTTTATAATTTTTCTGTATGTGCCATATGACATGCGTATAGTTTATAAAAATATCACAGCAATTAATGAACCTGGATTTTGAACGCCCTAATTGCGACGCTATAAATCAAAATGCCAGGTGCCTCTTAGCCAGGTTGCTCATTATGGGATTTAGGTGGTTGTAAAATATCACTTTTGGGAATGTTATAATATGAAAGAAAGTTTGTTTCATGAAATTTCCAGTCCACTGTGTGAGATGTGGGTGTGGTCTGACATGCTCCCATAAAACTGAAAGGCATTATGAGGGGAGAACTCGTCATGAGCAGCTACCTGGTTTATATAAGTTGTCCAAACACTGAGGGAGCTGCGGCACGAAATTGAGAGAAAAATGTCAAGTGCTGCTGACAGGTGAGTTTAGGGAGGTGGAATAATGAAGGGCAATACTTGAGCAAAAGGCAAAGAAAGCAAAATTAGGGGGCTCTAGCAGTCAGACATTATTCTTAAACTGTCTGAAGAAGGTCAGAAGGCATCAGAAATAACCTTGCCTATGTTATATTTGGTTCTGAGTAACACCTGCAAGTAATATGATGTCATTTCAGATTAAGTGAGATAGATTAATATTGACTCGTGTCTTCCTTTTAGGAAGAGAAAAGTAAAGAATATCCTTGGTAGAAGATGAGTAGAATCTGGCTTAGCTCTTTCCCCATATTCTCTTATTCAGAATATTGGTTTCTGCCAAATTGTGTTTGGGAAATATTTTGGGTGACTGCCACCTGAAACAATGCTTCCCCAAACACCTTCCTTTCTATACATATTTTTTAAAATGTTAAATGGCCATATAAAAGTGTACCTTTTTTTTCATAGTAAAATTGTTGATTTGAGGTGGGAGGCTGCAGAATGAAAGAAAATCATGGTGCTCTCAACTTTTGCTTTCAACATTTTTAGGTGGAACTGGGTGTTATCACCTGTTTATTGTGAGGGTGGGAAGTAGAATGGTCTGTTTGCTAGCTCAGCCTTTTAGAGCTGTGTGCTGATCATGCTGAGCACTTGAAAATGACCTCCACGTAGCACTTAACTGTATTTCCAGTCTTTGGCTCACTTCACCCCACCCTGCTTGACACCCGTCTGAGGAACATACAAAATGCAAACCATTACCATGAGGCAATTTCAGTATGGAAATGATTGGATCATCCAAATCATCTCTGTGCTGAGGGGGAAAATTAAGCATGTGCCATATTTTCCCTGAGTCAGCAGCATGGTCTGAAAAGCAGCATAGTTTGAGCAAATGCAGAGAGGGATGCTGAAGGAGGACACAGATTTATCACAACTTCTTTTTAAGTTTCTCATGTAAAATAATTTAATTTCTACATATTTTAGTTCTGCTTTGTCTAAACAGACATTGTAGACAACATAGATATTGCTATTTCTCCCTCTATATCTGCCTACTTGGACTAGTCATTCTTTATTTATATGAAGAAATTTTAATTTAAAATAGGTATAAACTTATTAAAAAGTTGTAAAGAGAATTCAGAGAGGTCTGCGACCCTGTACTCAGCTTTCCCTGTTAACATTTTACGTAACCGTGGCTCAGTTGTCACCACTAATGAACCGACAGTGATGCATTATCACTAACCAAGTTCCATAGTTCCTTTCTTAGTTTTACCGAAAGTCTATTTCCTGCCCTAGGATTCCATCCAAGGCGCCGGATTCCGTTCGGTTGTCACGTGTCCTTAGGCTCCTCTAGACCAGCCATCTCCAACCCTTTTCATCTCATGGCACACGAACTAAGTAGTAAATTCTGCAGCACATCAAAGAAGAATTTTTTGGCTGATATGACAAAAGATATGTATAATTTTGATTCATTCACACCAGATGGCTATTGTGTTGGCTGTTGTGATTTTCTGATTTGCCAGTCTAAGGGGAAAGAGGTCAGTGCCCCTGACTAAGTAGTCATGTATTGCGCGCTTACAAAATTCTCATGGCGCACTGGTGTGCCATGGCACACAGGTTGAAAATTGCTGTTC
The DNA here is from genome assembly GCA_004026765.1 of Micronycteris hirsuta. Taxonomy (NCBI): domain Eukaryota; kingdom Metazoa; phylum Chordata; class Mammalia; order Chiroptera; family Phyllostomidae; genus Micronycteris; species Micronycteris hirsuta. Next base: position 5,850 of record PVJI01017249.1, on the reverse strand, counting down.
TGAACTGTGAAAGTTTGTCAGTATTTCCTAGTTTTTCATGACTTAGTCATTCTTTTAGAATGAATTCTTAATTTACTGGTCAAGCAAAAGGCAATAGAATAAAATATAAAATAATATAAATAAAAATAATGTAAACACATAAATGTAAAGGAGAAAAATTAATTGATTTTTAAAAAAGACTTGAAATATTCTTGGTTGACCCCTGGTATACCAAAGCTTGAATTTTTGAGAAAATAGAGACAATGCTCAGTACTCTAAATTATTTAGGTAGGTTCTGGAGTGCTTCTTAGAAATGGAATGTTTTGGCTACTCTGTGTGTACAGTTCCCACAGTGGGTAAAAGTCCGAAAACACTGGGTTTCCCCCTAACATGTGAGTTTTCTGGATCAATACCATTTAAATTGATAATTCAATTATAAAGCTTGACCTTGAAAGGTAGTGTGTTATTCTATTTAAGAATACATTTTTTAATGGAAACAATTAACTGGTATATTAATATTCTTGTTAAAGGTGTATCAGTCTATCTACTCAGTAGTTACAGCAAACTCTTTAACCAGGGAAAATATCAAAACATTATAATCAGTTCTCTATTAAGGATCTAGTATAATGTGGACACCTTAGTAAGAAATGTTTAAATTGATGTCTACGTAAAAGCAGAGTTGTTTGTATTTTAACACCATTTGCAATGTAATTGAGGGGTGTGTATGAAGGAACCAGGGAGTATAATCCAACAGGGGGAAGGGCATGGGAGAAAGGGAGCCCAGGCAGCATTTGTCATCTCTGACTTCATGGTTTGCTGTAGACCCATCACAGGAAAAAAATTATAAATACAGATATTGAATGCTATACATTGTGATTCTTTTTCTTTTCTTTATTTTATGTATTTTTTTTATTGTTTTTCAACTACAGTTGTCTCCATTTTCCTCCCACCCTGGAACCTACACCCTCTGCCTTTGTCCATGGGTCCTTTCTACATGCTCCTCAATGGCCCTTCGCCTGTCATCCCCGTTATCCCTCGACTCCCCTCTCCTCTGGTCACTGTCAGTTTGTTCCTTATTTCAATGTCTCTGGTTGTATTTTGCTTGCATGTTTGTTTTGTTGATTAGGTTCCAGTTATAGGTGAGAATATATGCTATTTCTCTGTCACCGCCTGGCTTATTTCACTTAGCATAATGCTTTCCAGTTCCATCTGTACTGTTGTGAAGGGTAGGATTCCATCATGTAAATGTACCACAGTTTTTGATCCACTCATTTGCTGATGGGCACTTAGGTTGCTTCCAGCACTTGGCTATTGGGCTGCTATGAACATTGGGGTGCAGAGGTTCTTTTGAATTGATGTTTTAGGATCCTTAGGGTATAATCCCAACAGTTGAATTGCTGGGTTAAAAGGCAGTTTCATTTTTAGTTTTCTGAGTAAATTCCATAATATTTTCCATAAGTGGCTTCACCAGTCTGCATTCCCATCAACAGTGCACTAGGGTTCCCTTTTCTCCACAACCTGGCCAGCACTTGTTTTTGCTGATTTGGTTATGATGGCCATTCTGACTTGTGTGAAGTGATATGTCATTGTGGTTTTAATTTGCATCTCTCTAGTGGCTAGTGATGTTGAACATCTTTTGATATGTCTCTGGACCCTCTGTATGTCCTCCTTTGAGAAATGCTTGTTCAAGTCCTTTGCCTACTTTTTAATTGGGTTGTTTGTCTTCCTGGCGTAGAGTCATGTGAGTTCTTTATATATTTTGAAGATCAAACCCTTGTCCAGGGTATCATTTGCAAATATGTTTTCCCATATCATTGGCTCCCTTTTCATTTTGCTGATATTTTCTTTAGCCAAGCAGAAACTTTTCTTTTTGATGAAGTCCCATTTGTTTATTCTTTCCTTTATGTCCCTTGCTCTAGGGGACATACTGGTGAAAATATTGCTATGTGGAATATCTTTTTCAAATCAAGAACTGATAATGCTTTGCTCTTGTGTTTGGTTCCTTGGCAAAAACATTTTTCTGAATCCTCTTTATTATAACCCCAAACAGGGTCTCACAGATCAGCCTCTATGCCCTCCTGAGGTATTGCGGGCTCGGTGAAGATTCAGGGACCAAACAGACTGGTTCATGTTCCACTCCAACTACGTAGTAACTAGACTCGTTGGCAACCTCTTCGATCCTGTTTAGTCTTAAGCCCTAACCTGAAGTTGTGTAATGACCATTTAACAAGGAAATATACTGAAGAATGTATCACACTAGCTTATCCAAATACATCCAAGATAAAGTTATGTTTAGTTTAAATGAAAAGGAACTAATACCCTATTTTCTTTGCTCACTGATAAAGGATGTAGAGTATCCTATTTCCAAGATGTGCATTGCCTACATAGAGAAATGCACAGTAGGATTTTAAAACTAATTTTCGTAAATGTGTTTGAATGGATTTCCTTTGTTACCAGAAGTGTTATCATAAACGTAAATGACAAAATCCCCAGAGCGAAAGCATACATGCCCTCCTGCCTGCATTTGCAAAGCTCTAGTTTCCATGTAATCTCTGGTGCATGGATTATAAATGAAATATATCAGCATCATTGAGGAGTATTTTCAAATGTCCTTTGTTAGCTAGCATGTTACCTTTTTTCTATTCTTTGTCAACTCTCCACCTCATAGCAACAATTTTCACTTTTTTTTGCAATGAGATATCGTTGTGGCACAAGATGATGAATGATACTCAAAGAACTGTTCCCTAAGTATTTTTGGAAAGACCATGTGTTCAGTAGAGTTGGTGTCTAAAGGTACCGACCACAAATCCAGATTCTCTCCATATGCTTGAAGGTCAGACAATGGCAATGAACACTGAAAGAGAGACACCTCTTGTCACTGCTTCTATTTATGATTCATCCTTATGAAAATATCATTTTAGAGCGCTTTTCTGAGAAAAATTTAGATTCAAAAAGTAGAAGTCATCTGTTTTAAAGTGTATTTCAGGTTGAGCATAGTATTATTCGTCTTGTTGGAGAAAGTTGCTTGTAAGTCATGATAAGGTTACTTTTTATGTTTTAAGAGGAAAACTGAACTACAACCTTATTTAGCTTAAGTGAAAGCTTTAATCATTTAATAAATATTAGTATGCGGCTGTAAAATTTCCACATTTCATTTCCATTTGCCAGTGGCTGCATCACCTCCATATTTTACAGTATTTTTCTAAGAACCATTCTCTGTTCCTGTAGAGTCCCTCTATATATTTTTTCAGAAATAACAAATAAAAATTGAGAGAGTGACAAAAAGGTTTTATAATATGATAAATATAATTTATGTCTATCTTTGATATGTAATGTACTCTGACAAGGTGCTAAATTATATGGCTATCTCCATCATCAGAACACAAACCCATATGAAACCCGAAAACATTAATTGATAAAAATTGAAATTTGTAGAGCCAACTTATCTAAAATATGAAGGCTGTCATCTCCCTGCCCAGCTTATTACAACACTCTGTGGAAACCATATCACATCTGATCATATACAGGTGCCAAAGGCACTCACAGGGTAAATAGTGACTACCAGGCCACTGCCTTTGTCTCCTAGTAGGGAATAATTTTCCACTAACAATGAAAATTCTACATGTATGAAGGAGACAGCTGAATATAGCACTATAGCTTGTGAAGAGAAAAGCTGTTGGTCTAAAAGGGAGGAGGAGTATATAGAGGGAAAGAAGAGGTAGAGGAAGGTATAGGTCAGCCTTGAGAAGATGATACAGATTGCCTGTTAGAACTTGAAAATAGTCTTCAGGTGTTTTGGGTCCACCACTTGCCTTCACACTGTTAGAGCTGAAGTCTTTTTCTGCATTACCACATTCCCTGTTACCTTATGTCAACTTCTTTTCCAGAAAACATTTCAAGTCACTGTCAGTTTATTTTTCCTGGGGTCCTGTTTCAGTGAATAGATCCATTCACTTTGTACCTTCTCGTGCTTCTCTGTTACATTGGCATGCCTCACTCTTGCCTCATCTCCTGGTCAACTTCATTGTCAATTACCCATTCCAGCTTCCTGCTTTAAGCATGTCTTAAAAAACCAAGTTAACATTGTTTTTATATTTGTTTAATCCAGAGAGAGAAAAGACAAAGCAATTGTTCACTTTAGACTAAAGGAGTAGAAGATGTGTCCATCTGGGATGAAAATAAAGGGTAGCATTCTATAAAGTACAAGGATCTGGCTGAAACTCAGCAGAGCAAGTCCAGGGCATTGATTCCGATGCATGGTGACTACCTTGCTTCTTCATGATCGTCAAATAGCTTAAACAGAGCTCAGGTAAAATTAACACAACTGTACCTTAATATCCTTCCTTGGACCAGGCCTACTAAGAATTTAGACTTTTCTTCCTTGGAGTTAAAATTTACCCCAGTGCCCTGAATCATCCTGAAACAGCACTCCACTTTTAGCTACCCTCTCCCTGATATTTTTGATCAGGCTGTTATTTCTCATTTGATAGTCTCCCCATCAGTCTATCCACACTTCTTCTAGGCATAAACTCTCTTGGTCAAACTCTCTTGACCCAAATCCTTTCCATGAAATTATACAGAATATACATTAATATGAGTTGGTTTAAAGAAAGATACAAAAATACAGGTAAAAGATTAAAGTAGCCCTCCTAACAGTACATAGTTTCTCAGCTATTCAAAAGTAACCAAAGTATACATATGTGTGTATATTTGTAAACATTTAAAAATATTTAAATATGTACATTGCCCATATAGATTGCATTACTGTTGTTTAAAAGTTAAATCATTGCATAGTTAAGTATTTTTAGTATTAAAAGCATATCTTGAATGTACCTATTAGTTAGCATATATTTATTTATCTCTTTTTATCTGTTCCATAATATTATAGTATCAACCTTATGCAAGCCTTAATTTATTGACATTTAGTATATTTTAACTATTTTGATATTAAAAATGCAAAGAACATTCCCCTTTATGTTTTTCTATATAACATTGTTAAAACTGATTTACCAAAGTTAAGTTGTCAAATCAATATATTTGTGTATTTTATAATTTAGTAGACATTGTCGTATTACAAGCCAAAAATACTGTAGACATCATTAAATCACAGACCAAAAAAAAAAGATAAATTCAATTAGTAGTAAATTTTAGTTTTCAGATATTTTGTATCACTGAATGTTATCAATCTTTCCTTTTCAATATTACTTTAGTTAAAATTAAAGGACAAAAACATATATCAGTGTTTCAAAATGCATTTCTGAGATTATTAATATGTATTTAAATCTTTTTTTAATTGTTTTTATCTTTTGCTTATCTTTTTATTGATATTTTTGGTACAGAGGTTTTTTATTTTTTTAATCTAAGTTAATGATTGTCTTCATACATTAGTCTCTTTCCATCGGAACCTGTTTCTTCCACAAAAAGATAACCTCACATTCTCATACAGGTTCCTCATTGAGCATGCCACCTAACTTTGAGTCAAAAATATTTTTAAGTGTAGATATTAGTGCTACAGAAGGCTGTCTTTGAGATGCTATCCCTAATTTAAGAAAGTAGTATATTTGTGAAAATACACATGATACATGCATTTGTACAAAAATATACCGGGAGGATAAACATAGAGCTGAACGGAAAATCGCTTATCCACCAGGGTGGGTGGGTGAGACGTAAGAGAAGGTAGAGCTGGCTGGGTAGCGGGAAGGATGGCGGGGCGGCATTTTTGTGGGTACCCTTTTCAAGAGCTGTGATCCTACAACAAGAGTAATATTCTAATACTCTTCACTTATCCAAAGAATAAACAAATAATAAGACCCACTAGGCTCTGAATACAAACACCAACAGATGAACCTTAATTGTATTAAAAATGAATAG
>PVJI01017248.1:0-36131 GCA_004026765.1 Micronycteris hirsuta | reverse complement strand
AGAGACACATAAGCACATCTATCTGGTAAATTTTATCATGTGAGCTTATACACAATATATATATTAGTTAAAACAACATATTTAATCCAAAACATATATTTTCCAGTTTAGTGAAGAATGACATATAAGAAAACCCTATTTTCCTACTTCTCTAATTCTGGTAATAAATGTGCCAAAAGGGAACATTTATTGTATTGGATATTTCCTTTCATAATCGTAATTTAAACCTTGTTCATCAAAACCTGGTATAGTTCAAAGCCTATTTTTCTCTTAGTAAACACTTAGAATTAACCTGAAGCTTAGAGTTTAGGGGAGATCTTGCTTAAAGACAGAAATGCATTCTTTCTACACTAACCTTGGGTTTAATCCAATCAGAATCAGAATTGATCATATTTTGCTTGTTTTGAAGGAACTGACCAAGAGTTCTAAATTTGAACGTAAATGTAATAAGATCTAAATAGTCAATAAGATTCTTAAGTTGATTTGGAAGAAAAAAAATCAGTGAGAACTGGTAAGTAAATTTTGAAAACCAGCAACAACAACAACAAAGAAAGGAGGAAGACCGGACAGGGCCCAAGGACTTCAGGCATAGATAAAGCTACAAGAGTTGGTACTGGCCAAAGAAGAGTTAGAGAGAACATTCGTTAACCCAATAAATATTTATTGACAAAGCAACTGAAAAGACCAGATGCCCCAAACAGACCCTAGATTATATAAGCATGTAACTTATGATAATAGAGATATCACAAAACAATAAGTGGTTGTGACAACAAACTATTTTGAAAAAAGTCTAAGTGCAGACCTTCACCTCCTACCATTCACCAAATGAAATAATTTCTTAAATGGGTTAAATAACAATAGATAGGGAGGGAAGACTAGGTAAATATGTATGTGGAAAAGATAGATTAACAACATAAAATACGTGTGTTTAAAAAACTTTGAAAAATATTACAAGGGCAATTTGCACGTAGGTGAAATATTTATGACAGATTTGGTAGAAAGAGATTTAAGAGCTACAATAAAGATATCTTATACAATGATGTGGGGAAAAAGAGGAACACAGCTATTAGTTAATGCCAGAGAAGTGAGGAAGAAACAGCAGGAGTGGTAAGGGGATACAGATAACGTAAGGGACATACGGCCAGAGCGGCAGAATGTCACTTCAATACTGAAGAATTGTGATGGAACCCACAATTTAATTTGAAAACCGTGGTCATAGATGATCCTTGGCAACTAACATGGATGACAACAAATCAAAGTATATTTTCAAATAGGGTGATTTATTTATGTAGGGTTAGGAACGACTAGAGAAGTCTTGTTTTTAATTCTAAAATAGTTTGTGAATATAAATCATGTAGCACAATGTCACGAGTCCCATATTAAAGTAAGAATACCAAAAGTGCTTCTCACATAGTAAACTGCCAAGATAAGAATTTTATAGTATCAACTGCCTTATCACTACTTCCTCCTTGGGTGAAATTTACTAGTTTGTCAGCCAAATTTATATTGCTCTGACACAGAGATGTTTACAATACACTCTGAAAGGTGCTCTCTTAGCAACTGACTACTGGAGCTTTAGAAATTTGTATTTGTTTTAGTTAAATAAGGGCAGTTATAGGGAGAAATGACTACTCTGGAATACAACCATGCCTGTGAGAACTCACCAGCTATAGGGCACCTGTTCTGAAATGCGCTGTAGAAAGTGAAGGCTTGCTCTATTTTTTTTACCAGATTGAGAGCTCCTTGTAGAGAGTATGTCTAGCTTTCACAGTGCATCCATACAAAATAAGCATTAAATAAATGTCTCTTAAATTCCCTTGCCAAGTCTCCCTTATAAGTTACTGCAAGCATGTGTGAAACAATTTATTAAAGGCTTGTTGAACATCTCCTTCCATCACCATTTACCCCCGCAGACCCTCCTTCGCCACCCTCCACCCTCCTCACCCTGGCAATCACCACACTGCTGTCCCTGTTCACGAGTTTTTTTCTCTTTTTTGCTCAACCCCTCCACCCTACTCCACCCGGCCCCCAAACCGCCAACCCACAGACAGCTGTCAGCCTGCTCTCTATCTGTGAGTCTGTCTCTCTTTGGCTTGTTGGTTCATTTTATTCATTAGATTCCACATGTAAGTGAAATCATATGGTACTTATTTTTCTCTGACTAGCTTATTTCACTTAGCATAATGCTCTCCAGGTTCATCTATGCTGTTGCAAAGGGTAAGATTTCTTTCTTTTTTTACAGATGGGAAATAGAGTGTACAGATGATGTCTTGTGGAATTGTGCACCTGAAACCTGTATAATTTTGTTAACCAATGTCACCCCAATAAATTCAATAAAAAGAAAAGCAAGCAAGCAAGCAAGCAAGCAAACAAGCAAGCTAGTTGAATGTGGTCCCTGAACAGCCAGAAAATAAGTGGCTCATGGTATGGAACCCCGAACATTAACATCATTTCTAACTAAGCCAGCCAACTACAGAAAATACTGTCATTGAATGAACTGCAAGGTTTCTGTAAAGAATAAGATCACCTTGCTTCCAAGTTCTTCCAGTACTGAAAATTCTGCAATTCTAATTAATCTGACACAATTAAAATGGGTCCTATGGTATGAATAGAATAATAAAATTTTTCTCAGAATTCTTAAAGTGGTAAAAGAAACAACTATTTGGAAATGGGGATTCTGAAAAAGACATCTGTGTTGGCCAATGCTTGCTTAGAATGCTACGTTCACCTCCACAGAATCACTAGCTATGGCTGGTGCCTGCACAAACAGGAATGCCAGCTGGCTGTCCTCGGGTTCCGTCCCAAGCATTCCATCTTCAGCTTAGGCAGTTTCTTGGGCAAAGTCTAATGGTGGAGAATACAGTGGTCATTTTTTGTTCTACGTAAAGGGAATTGATGTTGAAAAATAAATACAATTAAGTTTGTTTAATAAGTTTTTCCACTTAGGTTGCTGTCTATCATTGTAAGAGCTTTATAATTTCTTTTCTCAAAGAGGCTCTTTTCTTTTTAAAAATCACTGTAAGATAATTGCAGATTAAACACAGTTGCAAGAAATAATACAGAGGTTCCCTGTACTCTATTCAGTCTCCTGAGACGGTTATATCTTGCATTACTATAGCAGAATATCACAACCAGGAAACTTCATTGATACAATCCACTGACCTTAATCAGATTTCACCTCTTATAGATGCACTTGGCACTAAAAAGGATCAACCTATAGATGCATGCAACAACCTGGATGGATTCCAAGGGGATTATGTGGAATGAAGGAAGCCAACATCCAAAGTGACATACTGTCTGATAACATTTATAAAACATTCTTAAAAATACAAAATTATGGAGGTAGAGAAAAAATTAGTGGTTGCCAGGTGTTAGGGAAAGGGGATGGAAGGAGGTGTCTGTGGCCACACAAGAGTAACATGAGGGACATTTATAAAAAGGTTTTTTCATAGAACATAAAAGTTGATACCCTGAGGTCACAAGTGATCATCTGAAACAGAAACATAAGAACATTTTACTACAGCAATCATTTACAACAGAAAAGATGGACAAACCAAATATATATGTTTTTCTTCTTTTTCCCTCTAAAGATGAGATTGGCATCTTAGAATATTTACTATACTGAAATACTATAAAAAGTTCAGATCGCTAAAGAAGAATAAAAGGAGTGTGGGAACTCATCAGTTCTGGAAATTAGAGATTTCACTGTTTAATGAGTGCACAAAGAAGCACAATCTCTGAAAGTGTAAAAACATGAATACTTCTTTAGCAATCACATTTTACAGAGGTATATTTATCCTTTTACAGACAGTATATTTATCCTGTCCTTAAAGTTTCCTTTGTCGCTTACTCCATAAACCAAGAGAGCCCACAGGCCAGCTGCACCAGCTGCAACTGAGTTTATGCTCTACCGCAACTACCCAGAGAGAATCCTGTGCTGATGTGACCTCAGGTTTCTGACTGAGGACTCAAGCATTCAACCCAAGCTTTGCAAAAGCAAGGCCAACTACAACTGGGCTTGTTTGAATCAGGAGAAGTTGCCAAATGAACAATTTCCTGTGTTTCTTGAGGGCAAAGACTGGTTCAGACAAGCTAACTATTTTGGTTTTGGACTTTTCACCAATTCATTGCTGCCTTAGGTCATAACACTATGCTGAAAGGAACGTTAAAAACAACTTAAGTGTGAGAGCAGGATTTGGAAAGTTGTTGATCAAAGGAAGTTGCTAGAAGACGGCCCATGCCTGTTAAAAGTTGTTAAAACTTGAAGAAAAAATAACAAGAAGTGTAATTTTATGGGAAATTGTGCTCATGATTTTAAACAGCAAGGCTGGTTTATTCTGTAAGGCATAAGAACTCATCAAAACTACTTAGATTTTAGGGAACAGAACAGCCAATTCTTGACAAAATAGTCAGTAAAGTATTCTGGTAGCCATGCCTAGCTTAATAAAGTAAAGTATCTGATATTTCTGATGAAAATGGATCCCCTAAGACTTTGTTCTTTCGTTTTACATTTCTTTCTTCCCTCCCTCTCCTTTTCTTTTCCCCTTTGCCTCTTTCTCCCTTTTTTTGTTCTTCACTGCTTTCTTTTGAATCAACACATTAAAAAAGATAAATTAAGTTCCATAATTTAAAATAGCTAATATACCTTCAAAAAGAGGAGACTATTCTGTTCTTAGGATCAGGCCACTATCTCAAAATAATTCAGCTAAAAGTTTACAAGTGAATAAACAAAGGATATCAAATTGTATTCTCTTCTCCCTTTGGAAGTAACTGGAAACCATTGTTGTAAAATAAATTGAAAATCAATCTAGTAGTATTTTAATAACTAGGTTACCTATGTACTAAAGGAGATATATATATGTGTGTGTGTGCGTGTATATATATATATATATATATATATAGAGAGAGAGAGAGAGAGAGAGAGAGAGACAGAGAGAGAGAGAAATTATTAGTATTATACTAATTTCATGTGAAGATCTTCAAAAGGATACCAAACAAAGGGGAAGGAATTTTGCCAAATTTTGTATAACTCAAGTTTCTGGTTTTAAAAGTTTTTAAGAGAGCCTGGCTGGTGTAGCTCAGTGGATTGAGCTCGGGCTGTGAACCAAATGGTCGCCGGTTCGATTCCCAGTCAGGGCACATGCCTGGGTTGCGGGCCAGGTCCCCAGTGAGGGCCATGTGAGAGGCAGCCACACATTGATGTTTCTCTCCCTCTCTTTCTCCTTCCTTTCCCCTATCTTTGAAAATAAATAAATAAATAAAAAAATCTTTAAAAAAAGTTTTTAAGAGAAGAGGTATACACACTCTGTCCTTGTAATTTTTAAAGACTCTTTTGCTAATTGTGAAAAAAGATATTAATCCTTGAAAAGATGGAGAGGTAGGTATTCTCACTAAAGTATAGGAACTCTTTTATTAACAATACCCATATCTCTGAAACAATGGCATTGTATATTCATAAGAGAAGGTGACTAAATAAACTTAAAAATTGACAGCATTAAGTTGATTTTAGGTAGCATATTTTTATTGCAATGTTTGTTTCTGAAATGAATAGTTGTATTAGTATGCATGCATGTTGGTTTATAAACACAAATACATATACTTTTTATTATTTTTGCTAAAATTGGAAACCATACACTAAATAACATTAATTAAAACTTCTTTACTCTCAATCTCATTTCTCCTATTTGTTAATGGCATTATTACAGCCTCTCAATCACCACATTACAAAGCCTTGACTACTCTCTCCGACTGTTACTATACATTCCATCACTGTTAGTCTGGTTGACTTTACCCTCATAGTATCCTTCACACAGACCCTTGTACTATATCTGATATAATCCCACACCCACTACCCAGTCAAATCTGCCATTGCCTATAACCTAGACAAGTATTCTCAAATTTTAAGGTGCATGTAAATCACCCAAGCACTTGTTAAGTGCAGATTCTGATTCAGTGGGTCTGGGGTAAGACTTGAGAAGGCATTTCTCATACATTCCCAGGTGTTGCTGACTGCTAGTCCTGAGCCACAACTCGATCTGCAGGAAGGTAGACCTCTAGATCTGCATTATCCAATGTGCTAGTCATGAGCTATATGTGGCTATTGAGCACCTGAAATATAATTAGTCAAATAAAAAAGTCAAGTTTTAACTTTAATTAGCTTGTATTTAAATTAAAAAAACTTAAGAAGTGTAAAATATGTTTCCATTACACAGAACTTTATTATTTTAGTATAATTACCTTTCACTTTAATCACTGTATCATTTAAGATTACCATTGCACTCTAGTGTCTGTGTCAGGAATGAGAGTCATTTGAATATACATAAACGCATCACTGATCTGGTTACGGTTAATGAGTTGATTAGTTTCAAAAAGTTTATATACCAGCTTAACAGTGTACTTATCTGAGTATTTTATGCACACAGCATGGGCTACAGTAATACAATGTCAGTCAAAATTGGGAATTAAATTGATATACTCATTTTTATTAGAATTAATTGTTTTGTATTTAAAAGAGTGGGTATGGAAAAATTTTTAATATAAAGTTAAGGAATATTGTATAATATTGTATAATATTACATAATAAAGTAGAGATGAATTAGCTGGTAATATAGCCAGAATGATGAAAAGAGACTAAAAGGTGTGCTGCAAATTTCAAGATGAACGCAATGGCAACTTACAATGCTTTTTGTTCTGTAAAATATTTTTTAAACATATAAAAAGTGAGCAATCTACCCTGGCCTGTGTGGTTCAGTGGATTGGGAGCTGACCCGCAAACCAAAGGGTCACTGGTTCGATTCCCAGTTGGGGCACATTCCTGGGTTGTGGGCCAGGTCCCCAGTACAGGATGCACAGAGGCAACCACACAATGATGTTTCTCTCCCTTTCTTTCTCCCTCCCTTCCCCTCTGTCTAAAAATAAAAAATAAATAAAATCTTAAAAAAAAAAAAACATGAGCAATATAAAGAGGTTTTTGCAAAGGCATGGTATATTTGTTAAGTTTTCTCTTAACAGTCAAATAAGAAGCAATGAAGTCAGTCACCCGAAGTCAAGTAAAGGTTCAAGACTGGTAACTCTGGCCAGCTATAAAATGGCTTGGGATTTTCTGCATAAAAGAGTAAGACGTTTTTCTTTTGACTGACATGGTAATTTTAGCTATGATAATAGATTAGGAGAAATATTTTATAGAAGAGTAAAGATCTTCAATTAAGGCACAAAATAAATGCTCAAGAACTTTCTTTTTTACCAATATCAATGATCAATTGACTCAAAATTTGGCTGAGTTGTGAAAGAGTTTTATAAAGATTTATAGTATTTTTAATTTCAATTCAAGATTTTCTTAGAATAGAAATCAAAGACAAAAAATGGCAATGTGATTTATACTTTACCACCAATATCACATTGTGCATGTATGTAACTGCCATTGGAGGTGGGTGTGGATGGGGATGGGAAGGCTAAATTTGAAGCTCCAAGGAAAGAGACAGCTTATTTATGACGCGATACTAGTAAAAGAATTTATACTGACATGGAAACTTTTCATAATGGAATCAATAATACTTTACATATTTTCTACCTTAAACCAATGTGTTGTATAAATAAGCCACAAAAACTTATTTTTGACATATGCTTAGTTAATATTAGTAAATTGAGAACTGCTTTCAATATATGTAATACTCCTTTGAATTTGGTTAATAATATCAAGTTGACCAGAATTAGTGCTATACTTAACTTGAAAATACATAGTTTTGAAATGATTTTGCCACAGAGATAAGGTCTTCTAAAATTATGAAATAGCTTTGTCAATGTGGATATAAATGTTAAAAGAATAAGATTTTTGGTATTCATTTCAGTTATTGAAAACTTTTGGACTCTGTTTGTGACATTTGGGTATATAAATCGACTTTTTCAACGGTAAATCTTGTTAAATCTAAACCCAGACCCAGCATTTCCAATGGAAGTTTAGTGGACAAATTGAGATGTGCTGTAAGTATAAAATAAAATAACACTGACCTCAAAGATACAGCATGTAAAAAAAATGTAAAAATATCTTGTTACTGAATTTTTAATATTATTGCATCTCACAATGGCCATATTTTAAATATACTAGACTCAAAATATATTTTAAAATAACTTTATCTGCTTCTTTTTACTCTTTTTAAAATGTGGCTACTGGAAAATTAACAGCAGATAGGCGGCTTCCACTGTATTTCTCACTGGACAGTGCTAGTCCAGACCATTATGAAAGCCTCATACCTCTTCTTCAGTTACTTCCCCACCTGCTGTTAACCTTCCTAAAGTACCGATGTGCTTCATTCACCCCTGCACACATTCACCGGGTATTTACTGAGTACCTACTGTGTCTGTTACTGCTCGAAGACAAATCAGAGAACAGAGCAAAGATGGCTGCCCTTGGGAAGCTTTACTCTCTATTTGGAGGACGTATATAAAGGGCAGAATCTTAACAACTATATGATATATAAGAAAGCAGCCAGTAATAGCAAAAACTTTTCCACACACAGTGAGAGTTGGAGAGTTAGCGGGCTGATGGTGCAGGGAGGTCAGTGGGGCTGGAGAACTAGCAGGGAGAGGAGGGACGGAGCGGTAGGAGATGAAGTAACTGCCACTGGAGGTGGGTACGGATGGGGTGGGAAGGCTGACCAAGGAGGCTGTTGGAGGCTCTGACATTTCCTCTTAGGCTTCCACTTGCAGGGTGTTGGCTTTCACTCTGAATGAGATGGCAAGTCCTGGAGAGTTCTACGTCAGTTTTAAAAGGATGTTTCTGGCTGCTGTGTTCTGATTAGACCGTATGGGGGTGGGGCCAGGGTAAAAGCAGAGTGATCTGGTAGAAAGGAAGCAGTAACTGCAACACAGGCAGGCGGTAATGAAGTGGGGAGTGAAAAGTAGAAAAATTCTGCAGGTTTTAAAAAGTAGGGCCAAGTTAGATGTAGAATGTGACGGAAACAGATGGGTTGGATCATACACGGCACACGTTAACCAGTTTCCCCTTTGAAACAGCTTCAGTGGCAGTCCATTGTCTAGAATGTTAGATGGGTATTCAAGTGCGTACAGGCTTTGACCCCAGCACGCTGCACAGCCCCTGCCAAACGTTATTCCTGACACTGCCATGATTCCCTGAGGTCCCAGGACCTTTAATAATGATGATAAAAGAATACAAATCAAAACTATTGTTTTTAGGAGCCTACTACATTCCTGACTCAAGTTCTGTGAACAGATTATAAGACTGATATTTTAGAAATGAAGACACAGACACATTAACAAATAATAGCAGAGTTAGCAACAAAGAGAGCCTATTTTGACTCTGAAGACAAGACTTCTTTCACACCAGAACTTTCCTGCTGTATCCTCTGCCTGGAATGCTCTTCCTTCTCTATGTCTGGTCCAGTTCATGTGTTACCTTCTCTATAGAAAGTTTCCTTATCCCTCAGCCAGAATTAAGTTTTCTTTCTCTAAATCAAATAATTAAAACAAATCATTTCCACCTCCTTGTCAGCGCCTAATATTTCTTCTTCTGTTATTCATAATAATGACCATAATAGTTAATATTTGTGGAGTGCTTACTATGTGCTATATACATTTATAATATGCATATAACCTTACTTAACACTTCTTACACTCTTGTGAGTGACTCTGTTATCAAACTAACCTTACAGATGAGGAGAGTGAGGCTTAGAAAGGTGAATTTGATTGACCAAGGTCAAAAGCAAGCAAGAGGCAGGGTCAGAGTATAAATGTACATGGTCTCATCCAAAGCTCATTACTTACTGGGTTGGCCAAAAAGTCTGTTTAGATTTTTCCATAAAATAAAAGACACATTTTTCATTTTCATCAATAACCTTATTGATTTGGATATTTTGAGGAGGTCAGCCATCTCCCACAGAGTATAACAGTGACTGTTCTCAATTAACGTCTCGATGTGATCACTATCAACTTTAACTAGTCTACCTGACTGTGGAACATTGTCCAGCAAGAAATCTCTAGCATGAAACTTCTCAAGACACTTTTGACACATTCGATCAGTCACAGCACTTTCTCCATACACTGCATAAATCTTTTCTTGTGTTTCAGTTGTGTTTTTACCTTTCTTGAAATAATAAAGCAGAGTATGCCAAAAACGTGTGTTTTCTTCCATCTTCAATATTAAAATGGCTATACAAAAATCCACCAATTTCAATAAGTTATTTTTAAATGCATGCTGATAATGACAGCTGTCACAATGCAATCTAACAAAATTGTTTTGTATGAAGTTAAAGACAACTAAGTGCTGCTACTAGAGTCATCTTATGGGGAAAAAAATGAACTTTTTGTCCAACCCAATACTATAGTATTCCTTATACCAATTCACTTTTCATCATATAAGATTCTTTCTCTTGTTTATTTTTTTAATCTATGTCCTATCTTTTTCTACTGAATCTTATTAAATTCTGATAACAAATTTAGATTATTAATTAATGCAGAACTGACCTTCCTTAATAACAGAAACTAATCCATTCAGAGAAATAAATACTGAAGGGCCTCATGTGGAAAAAGTAGGTCTTGCTAGAAAAAGAAAGAAAAAATGCTATTTTTCTTTAGAGTCATGTCTTAATCAGCTCACAATGTAATTATTATTTTATCAAGTATATTTTAAAGCTTTTAAGTTCCAAGCATTTAGGAGACAAAATTTTAATTAAATGTAAGAGAAAACTCCACCCTCTAATTTATTCTACACATAAAAATTAAGAAAGATTTATAAATGTCCACTTTCAGGAGGCAAAGAAACACTCAAATGTAAAAAGGCGTGGCCATGGAAACTGAGGAAGGTATTGAAAATACAGAATTATAAGAAATAAAAATGCATATCAACCAAAGTACAAAAACACTTAATAAAATGAGGGTCTGAAAACTGGCCAATGAAATACAGGGCTGTCTAAAAAGTTTTTATTTGGAAATAATTTCAGAGGTGCAAGAATAGAAACAGTGTGAAGAACATCTTCCTATCCATCGATCAGATTTACCTAATTCATCAGATTCACCCTTTGCCGACATGTTCATTAAGTGAGAAAGAATTCTTGTAAGCCACTGACATCAGAGGCTGTTGTTGCTGAGATTTTGCATATTCTCAATCTCTCTCTCTCATACATATATGGTGTGAATATAATACACACAAATAAATAAACATGCCTAATTTTTTTCTTAACCATTTGAGGGTAAGTTACATACATCATGGCTCTTAAGCCCTAAACCGTCCAGTATTTACTAAGTAGAAGGATACTCTCTTACATACCATACTCCAATGACCAAATTTAGGAAATTTAACATTGATTCAACACTCTCATCTACCCTGTATTCTGATTTTGTCTAGCGATGCAATTTTATCCTTTATAGTATTTTCCCCATTCTCCAGTCTAGGGTCAAGACTGTATTTAGTTTTCATAGCTATTTAGCCTTTTAATCTGGAACTTTTTATCACTTTTCTTCTATATTTTTGGAGCACTGACATTTCAGAAGAATACAACTCCACACACACACATACGCACACACACATCCCACACACCTTGTTTTAAAAAAATAAAACTGTCCTTCATTTCAGGTGTGTCTAATGCTTCCTTGTGGCCAGACTCAGGTTATACATTCTCAGCCATGACACTACAAGGTGCTGTTTTGTCCTTTTCAAGGCCTCGCATTTGGAGTCACACATGCCCATCTGATATCAATTTTTAGCACCATTGATCGAGTTGTCTGACCTCACTACTGTGTATTTACTATTTTTTCCCCTTACGATTAATAAGCAGCTTCTAGGCAGCAACTTTAAAACCATGTTAATATGTAAATATTCTGCTCTTCATCGAAATTTTCCCCTAGATTTAGCATCTGATGATTCTAGTCTGATTCAGTCTAGTAATCATTCTGTTTAGTAAAAAACAGATGCAAAGTGCTGATTTCCCAAATCTGGCAGCCACTCTGTAGTTAACCAGTCAGCACTCAACTGACTACAACAAGCAAAGAGCCCTCCTTTCTTCTGATTAATTATCTATTTATTGTACTAATGATATGGCCTCATGAATGACTCATTTTTCACTGGTTTGCAATTCATTACTGTATTTAATTACCTTGGTCTCAAGAACTTCCAGATTTGGCCAGTAGGAGCCCCTTCAAGCTGGTTTCTGGTGATGTGCTCCCTTTACTTTGAACACTCCCTTATTTTCTGGAGTAACACGTGCCAGGCTCCTCTTGTACTTTTGAAACAGCAGCAGCGCAATATTAAGCTTTCGAATGTTTGCTAATCTGATGGCATAGTTGTTTTTTTTTAAACAGCTGTGTTGAGATAGAATTTACATACAGTGAAACTTACTTATCTTAGGCATATCATTTGATAACTTTGCTTCACCCAAGGTCACAGAAGCTTCTTCTAGAATTAATAGTTTTAGTTCTTACGTTTAAGTCAACAATCCATTCAGAGTTAGCTTTTAAGTATGATAGGAGGTAGGGCTTAAGATTCAATTTTTTCTCACATAACTCTTCTCTAGTTATATCATCATGCATTGTAACTAGCATCTTTCCCCACTGAACTGTGTGTGAACTTTTTCCAAATATCAAGTGATCATAAGTGCGAGGCAATTTTCACTGGTGTAGAATGCTATTAGCTCCAGGCGATTATTTGTGTACGTCTTGCTAGCTTGCAAATTTTTCATTAAGTTAGTTTTATCATTGATTCTCTTGGGTGTTATGAATTACTATTATGCCATCTGCAAACAGATAGTTTTATTTTTCTTTTCCAATTCATGTGCCCCTACCTCGTTTTTCTAGTCTAACTGCATTTTCTTCTTCTTTTCTTTTTTTTTTTTGTGCTATTTTTATCAGGCTTAGGCACCAAATATTAAGCCAGCTTCAAGAAAAGAATTTGGACATTTTCTTTCATTATTTTGAACTCTGCAGCCACTTATGCAGTTTGCAGACTGATCGGCATAGGTTTGGTTCAATTCCCCTGTGAAACCATCTGGCCTGCTCCTTTTCTATAGGGTAGTTTCTTGATAGCTTTTCTTATTCTATGGATATAGGTCTGTTGAGCTTTCTATCTCTACTGAGGTCAGTTCTGGTAAAGTATATATTCCTAAGAAAAACTTTTTCATTTAACAAGTATGTTAATCCCATACACATTAATTAGGATGACTACTATGTTCCATCTCAATGGTCATAATGTTCTTTTTTGTTGTTGAAATTATTGAGCACCTTATATTTACTGGATTTCTTTATTTCATGTGCTCCTTTTGCTTTTTAAAAAATATTCTTTTGGTATTTAGGAAGGTTTGTATTTTCATTCTATAGGTTACATTTGTATTATTATGTTTTAAAATTATTTAAATATTGCTTTTCATAGTGACTGAAATCCTCTCTACTTTTACCTAATCTTTTACTGTTTGATGTCAGTTTCACATGGTATCTGTTGACTACTACCTTTTACTTAAGAAGATAATGATCATATTCTATTCCCCCCCTTCTTCTCCGTCATCCTCTCATTTTTTTAAAATAAATTGCATCTTTTGATTTCTGCCAGACATGCAATATTTTCACCTTGTTCTTTTTTTTTTTTTAAGATTTTATTTATTTATTTTCAGAGAGAGGAGAAGGGAGGGAGAAAGAGCAATATATGGTTGCCTCTCACATGGCCCTCACTGGGGACCTGGCCTGCAACCCAGGCATGTGCCCCAACTGGGAATCGAACCGGGATCCTCTGGTTCCCAGCCCATGCTCAATCCACTGAGCCACACCAGCCAGGCTCACCTTGTTCTTTTATCCATGAACTTACCCTCACTTTAGTCTAAGCTATAAAATAACATACGCAAAATACTTACTGTATGGAAGTTCTTGACAAAGTTAGTGCAGTTATTTTTTGGTCCAATGAAACTCATCCTCTCCTGGAGTCCTGAGGAATACCACAGGGATGTGCACAGTATTTCAGATTGCTTTTCCAGGGCCTTGACATCTGAGTGTCAGCTTGGTCGTATACAATATATTTGGCTTACACTTTATTTCCTTTAGTTTCTTGAAAATGTTGCTCCACTACTGCCTTACTTTACATGTTCTGTTGAGACAGCTGATGCTGACCTTTGTAAGCTATTTGATCTTCCAACTTGGAGACCTGTGCATATTTCTATTTTTAAAGTCTAAGAGTTTTACTGAATATGTCCTAGAGGTGATTTGTCCAGGTCAAATGTCCCCAGTACCCAAAACAAGATTCAGGTCTTCTTTTAGTTCTGAAAAGTTTTCTTGGAGTATAGTCCTAAATATTAGTGCTGTTAAGGTACTTTTATTTACTTCAAAGAAACCCTTTTTTTCTTTCATTCTCATTTTTCCTGGTAATTTTTCTGATTTTCTTCTTTTCATTTGACTACATTCTCTCTTGGGCAATTTGTCATTTAATTTTCTTTTCTAATTTGATTTTGTCTTTTCCTTCTCCTTCTTTCCTAAGTTTTATAAAGTCTCATTTCATGTCTTCCAGTTTTTGGTCAATTTCTCTTCTTAGTTTTTAAATTTCTGATTCTTAATGTCAAATGCCTGCTTGAGGATACTTAACTGAGTTTGGAATGTGGTAGTACAGTTTTTGACAACTTTGTTGTTGAAGTGTTTTAAAGAGGAATGCATTTAATCCATAGTGTCTGAGGAAAGCTTTATTTCACATTGTCTGATTTTTACAGTTGTTTTGTAATGATGGGGACAGATTTTTTTTTTCCCTATTCCTTTTTCTTTCATAGAAAGAGTTCTCAGTTCAACAGCACCCTCTTCTGTGCAACTTCTTTTATGGATCTTGTTGATGGCTGTGGAGTGGATCGATGGAGGAGGTTCGGTAAATCTTGCTTCTCTTCATTTATGCTAGATCTTTAATTTTCCCCTTATGCCCTCCTTCCTCTTCCTCTCTTTCTTTCTTTTAATTTTTATAAAAGTTTATTTGAGCCAAACATGGCCAAGAAGTGAGATATCAAATCTGGAGGAATACATACACACACTAATGTTTTTTAAGATTCCTTTCTGTATTTCAAGTCATTTTTTCCCCTACTGATGCAACTGACCGGTCCTTCTGTGCAATATGTTCACACAGGCCCGTGATGGTGAGGGTTATTCAATGTCCTTCTTTCTCTTCACGTCCTAGTCTCCAAGGGAGACCGCCCCTTCTCTATTTACTTGATTCTCCCCCAGAAGCAATGCCTCTCAAAGCTGCCACCTCTGGTTGCACACTTTCTCTCAAGTCCCGAGAACCACCAAGTCATGACCTCGTTGTACTAATTGTTCCATTTTCTCTTTCTGGCGGCAATTTACTTGTACTTCATCTAATTGCTATCCTTCTCCTAACTCTTTTTCAGTTTCGTCAAGCCTTAACTCCTCTCCTCTTTGTGTTCCAGGTTTCAGTGGCAGGCAAACTGCAGGACTTTGATGAATTAAAAAAAATTTTAGATGTACTTTGAAGGCTGTGGTGTTCTCTGTCACATAGTCATATTGAAAGTATGGGTCCTGTGTGATTTTATTTACACTATTAGTTTTATGTTTTCTGGGAGGGTTTTGTTGGAGGGATTCAAAACCAAGTGACGGCCACTGACCTCTAACGAGGTTCTCTTAACTTTCTCATCATTATTTTCTTGGTTACCTGTAGGTCTATTTTATGACATTATTGTATTTGTTGTAAGCTACCTAAAATTCTTTGAAGAATTTTTTACTTCAAAGTAAAATAAATTTTTACTTATTATTATTATTATTTTTAAATTTTTTATTGTTATTCTATTACAGTTGGCCCAATGTTCCCCCCTTTGCCCTCCTCCGCCCAGCCCACCCCCCACTCCCACAGTCAGCCCCACACAGTTGTCCCTGTCCATGGGCCATTCATGCATGTTCTATAATGCTCTGTCTTACAAGGCTATTTATTTTATTGCTTATTTTGCGTTTACCTTTAATAATGTGAGGTGTGAGTAACAGAAGAAAAGGAGGAAATAAAAGAGAAAGAAAAGAAGAACAGAAAAGCAGTACGAATGGTCTCTTCAGTCCCTGGATATCCGGCTTTGGAAGCCATTTCAGAGAGGAGTGTTAAGCTTCTTGGAGCAGCAGGAGCAACACCTCAGGACAGGCACAGCCGCTATTACTCACGTACGCGTTCTAGGATACTGCACAGCATCATTGCTTTGTAAGTGCACCCCGTACGCTTTTGCACACACGCGCACAAAACATACGCACAACACGTGCACTTACCTGTTTCACATTGTGGAGTTCTTCTGTCAATTGTTTCCTTTGCCTTTCTGATTCAAATAATTTTTCCTATATTTAAAAACCACTGAATTAATAACTTGTTATGAATATCAACGAGTATCATTTTTAGGGCTTTGTTTCAAAGCTTATAAATGCCCCAAATATCCAACTGCTACAATCTGAAAATTTAGTTCCATCACTTTTCTGGTTTTCTATATACCATTTAAAAGTAATTAGCTATTTACAGTATAATCAGTATAATTGTGATGAAAATGTATTTTCTGTTACTTTAATTAGGTGTTTTTTAAGATCTCAAAATCTCAGGTTCAACATAAGTCAATGAGGATCAAAATGTGTAAAAATTAACTAAACTTTGGGTAATAACAATCATTGTCAAAGAGCTTCCAAATTGGAGAGCATTATTATTACAACTTGGAAGTCTCTCTTACTGAAGAAGACACATGAAACTGAGTTGAATAACACTTTCCTAATTTAGCTTATTCTTGGAAGATCATCCATAAAAATGAAGATATGACTGGTGTAACTGAAATATGAAATGACAGTTCTTAAGGGAGAATGATATTACACATGCCAATCAAATATTATCACCTTTGAATTTAAAGTTAAGCATATACCCTAAAACGTTCACTTTTAAGTATATTATAAATAAATCTACATATTATTGATCAAATCAGAAATACTAAGTATAATTTAAGAACCGTTTTACTATATACTTGAACAGAGGTATTGCCTGAAGATTAAATGGAGTAGTAAACACTCATGGCAACACTGCAATGTTTGTGAGAAGCAATCTGCTTTCTGTTGTACTTCAACTCATTCATGTCTATGATAAAATGAAGGTATACAGAGATGAACATCCTGCAGCAAGCTAATGAATCTGCCCCCGACCAGGGGCCGAGAAACTGCTGGCTCCCAGGCTTTTATGCTCTGGCAAGTCACCTTCACTTGTGTCCTAGTTTTTTGCATCTGTAAATGGAAAATATATCTATTTTCATTCAGCTTTGCGAAGCAGTAGCAATGTGAACTCTGCAGAAAGGCTTTAAGTTAAAGAAAGCCCACAGCACTTTTAAAAATCATTCTCGCCAAATAATATCAGACATTAGCATCGAATTATCTTGGCTTCATTTTTGTTTGTACCTTAAGTCAGATATAAAGATTAGAGATGTACAGGATAATGGTAAACAATGAGAGACCACCTATGTACTCTATGAATAACTTCATTTACCAACATCTATTTTTGTGTGTGTTTATAATCCCAGTAGAAAAACTGAAAGTACAAACATTATCTCAAATAAAATATTTATTGCTTTGCATACTCTATTATATAGCTAAACAAGTGGTCCTCAGATAATAGATAGGTTTTGAGGTAAAGGAAATTTCAGATTATGTTACTTTAGATATGTTCAGTTACATTTCATAAACTTTAAATGTGAATTTAAAGCTTCTTCAGGAAAGCTTGTTTAAATATTACATGAATACAGTATTGTTATAATTCTAATAATTAATATTGATATTCATATTAAAAAACTGAAATATATCACTAAATTTAGCAATGATAAACATTAAGGGAATGAGAAAGATCTTAGAGCCTCTACAAATTCTGATGAATCATAACATTTAATGGTTTATGCAGAGATAAATTATATAAGAATGCTATCGTAGCAAGATAACTAACAGTGGAGATATTTCCTAAGAGGATTTAAGGAAACTATTGTCACTCTATTTTTAAAACTGAATTTGTTTATTTCTAAAACTAAATGTATAACTCTTAATTGTTATACCAGAAATGTGGAAAGACAGTAAGTTCAAAGTTGTAATAAGAAGTATATAATCCTTGGCTGGTGTGGCTCAGTGGTTTGAGTGCCAGCCTGTGAACTGAAAGGTTACCAGTTCGCTTCCCAGTCAAGGCACATGCCTGGGTTGTGGGCCAGGTCCCTAGTTGGGGGAGTGAGAGAAACAAGCAATCAATGTTGCCCTCCCCCTCTCTCCCTGCCTTCCTCTCTCTCTAAAAATAAATAAAATATTTTTAAAAAGAGAAAAAGAAAAACTGAAGTTTAAAAAAATTTAAGTTTAAAAAAACTATATAAGATGAATATCTTATTAATATCCCTAGTAATGGAATGATGCTTATATTTATTCAGAAGAAATATGAATTGGTAAACCCTTCTGAAAGGGAATTTGGTAACATATATAAACTTTTATATGTCCATATCCTTTGAGAAAACAATTGACTTTCAGAAATTTATTCAATTTGTACTTTTACAATTGTAAATCATGCAAAGATACATCTACAAAGCTATTTATGATGGAATTATTTTTAATAATGGAAAACTGAACATATCCTAACTATTCATTGTTAAGAAACTGGGCAAAAAACCTAGAACAGATCCATGTGATTGATGATAGGAGAGTCATTCAAAAGAATCTTGCATATCTATGTTTATTAACTGGAAAAGTAGCCCAAGATATAATACTAACAAAGAGGGGGGGAAAATGCAAGTTGTAAAAAAGTGTGCAATGTACTAAATTATTTTGTAATAGTTAAAAATATATAGAGAGTTCATAT
This sequence comes from Micronycteris hirsuta, assembly GCA_004026765.1. Classification (NCBI taxonomy): domain Eukaryota; kingdom Metazoa; phylum Chordata; class Mammalia; order Chiroptera; family Phyllostomidae; genus Micronycteris; species Micronycteris hirsuta. The sequence continues at coordinate 17,314 of PVJI01017248.1, read as the reverse complement.
TTTATATACATGGATACACATGCATTCATTTAAAAATATGATTGGCTATCTAGAGAAAGTCTAGAAAATAAACAGATATATTTAACAATGGCTTCTTCTAGAGGCTGGAATTTAAAAACTAAAGTAGCAAGGAAATTTCTTGTTATGGACATAATTATTTTGCTTTAATAAAAATTAAATAAACATCAGAATCCCACTTATTTATGAAAATAATTAAAAATAATATTAAAATACATTTCTATGTTGAATTAATGGTAAATCAGGTATTTATGTTGCTTTTCTCAAAGACTTAAAAAAAGCATAATGGCCTTTTATAAAAATTAGGATGTAATTTAAATTTAATGTTTCACTAAAGACAGAATGAAAACATATAAAGAGAATCAAAATCTTAAAGTATATTTGAGATATAATGTGTGCTTTTTCTTCCGTTATATTGCACTGCCTTAATTCCAAATGACATCAGCAAAAGAAGATGTCCCTGAGGCATGCCCATGAACATGGGAGAGAGCACGTTTCCCAATGAACATCTGACATTGTCATAGTTTGCTTTGTTGGCTCCTCATCCTCGCTACCAACGTGAGATAAAAAAGGAGCGAGAAGTAGCCAAAACAGAAGGTCTGAGTAAAAACCACTGTTCACACTGAATCTTACATGGATATGGTGAAATATAAAGTGTGTGAACTGAGAAATTAACTCTAAAGATCAACTGAAGAAGTAAATTATTTGATATTAATATTCAATGTTGACCAGTATTAAGCTATTTGATATTAAAATATTCTTTAATTAAAAATAACACTAAGCCCCAATACTTCTGAATTCAACACAAGACAATTTTTTCTTTTTTTCTAAAGAAAAATGTAAGAAAGCTAAATTGGAGATTACCTTAAGTGTATTCACTTCTTTCAAAGCATCATTTCTTTCACGTTTAAGCCTTTCCATTTCGTCTGCTTCTAAGGATCCACAGGCGATAAGCTGCCAACATTAAAACATAAGAAAAATTATGCATTAGATGCTAATTATGAAAACTAACATAAAAATCCTTTTTCACAAGGCTTAGGAGTTATTTGATTGGGTAAAGGAGAATGTTAAAGTAATCTAGGGGAACTTCAGTCATTTATGCGTAATCTTACACCGTTGTTACTTGTACCAGAATTATCAGGTACACATACTCTGTTGGCATCTTTATGATTCTCATTTAACAATACAATTTTTCTTAAAAGTCCAAATCCCAAGACTGTTTATAAGGTTAAAAAGGCTTTCTGAGCTATCAGCATAACTATTCCCTGAAGCTATAGCCACTTCCCAAGTCCATGGCCTCTAAGGCTAGCAGAATGCTGGGCACTATCAACAAAGACTGTTTACAGAAACACAGTAAAGGAAATCAATTGATCGCGTGTCTTGTTTTAGTGAAACCCAATGTAACACAACAGTCAAGAAAGTGGCTTAAAGAGATTCTTGCACAGAAACTGCCTTGAAGATAATATTAATAATTCATGCACAAGTGAATAATAACAACAAAAAAGAGCAGAGCTAACAATCTCTTTTACTTTTAACATGATCTCTCTGACAGTTAATTGCAAGGTGAAAAACAAGGACAATCTTATCAATGATAAAAATCCAAGTCTAATTATAGTCATCTTCTATGTAGAAGTTATAACAGAACTAAACATACAGAAAACACGATTTAGAGGATTAAGTAGAGAAAGTGACGGAATGCAGAGTAAAAAAAGATAATACAAATAATATCAACCATTTTTTTAAAGATTTTATTTATTTATTTTAGAGAGAGGGGAAGGGAGGGAGACAGAAAGGGAGAGAAACAGCAATGTATGGTTGCCTCCCACATGGCCCTCACTGGGGACCCGGCCCGCAACCCAGGCATGTGCCCTGACGGGGAATCGAACCGGGACCCTCTGGTTCCCAGCCCACGCTCAATCCACTGAGCTACATCAGCCAGGGCTAATATCAACCATTTATTGGGAAGGGACTATGTGCAGATACGTTGCTAAGGACAATATATATTCAATATTAAATCCATACTATAACATTGCTTCCATTTACAGATGTGGAAAAGGGCTCAGAAGGTTAGTAGTTTACCTAACGTTTCACAGCTAATAAATGATCATCCCAAGATTCTCACAGAGGTCTGGCATTAGTTTGTGATTTTTACTAACTACTCAACAAAAATCATGGTGAATTAATAAACTCAGATTTGCTTTCCAAATCCTAGAGGGAGGGCCATCCTTCAAATTTAAGAAGAAATACTCTTCCTAAACATTATGGGTTCCTTTTATTCTGATACATTTGCTTTTGTATATCTATAAGGCCACTGTCTACGATTTACATGATCTCATATTCTTCATCTGTTTCTACTCTTTTGTAAGTACGCAACGCGCACACTCAGAGAATCCCCTCTTATACTGTTTTAGATTAGTTTCAAGTAGATTAGATTTTCAAATGTTAAAACATTTTCTAAAGTGCATTCCAAAGGATATTAACTAGCTTTGTGCAAAAGCAGAGCTGGGAGGTGGTGATGCTGGCAATGGAGTATCTGACCCTACTGCGATCCACCCCCCTTTATGTGGCTGTTATTCTCGATTTGGACTCTCCTTTGTCCCCTTGTAGACTCCCTACCACCAGTTTCATCCCCTCCCAAGATAACCAACGCTATTACAAGATCATTGTTTCTATAATATCACTTTGATCATGCCATTGTTCTCCCCAGTGGCTCCTAAAAGACTATTAATAAAGTACAACTTCTTAGTTTAATATGTACCCTTTCGGGACTAATATTTTTTACTGACCTGCATGTACCAGATTATCTTTTTTAAAAAGTAGATCATTCTCTGCTTACCATCACATTATATAAATTCTGTTGTTGTCATTCATGCAGGTACTTATCACGCTCTGTTCACCTCCTGAGCAGATAAAATTCTATTATCATTCCAAACTCACTCAAGTGCCAACTCTGTCATGAATCTTCTCTGAATGTTCTAAGCTCCTTCGTTATTATGGCCTTAGCACACAATGCCTTTTTAAACTAAAATTATCTGTATGCATCACTTTCCTTATACTATACCCTAAGTTCCTGGAGGGACAGATTGGAGTTTTACTCAGCCCTTTTTAATCACTCGCAATTGACATTCAACATTGTTCTGTGTTAGTTTCACGTGCACAGTATGGTGGTTGGAGTTTCACCTATTTCATAACAATCACCAAAGCACCGAGCACAATGCCATGCGCATTGCGGTGGTTTGACAGACACTTAATAGTTTACAGAGGAGTGTATGGTGAAGTGGCCAAGAAGTCCTTACTGCTCCACACACCGAGAGTATCATTTATATCATGACCCAGCATAAGTGAAACACTGCTCACTCTTAACACATACGGTTCGCTTTGGTGCCATTCTATTGCATTTCCCGTGTTGAAATGGTGGCTGCAATCCACTAAATTGGCTAAGCAAGAACCCAAATTGTGAAAAGTCCGTGTTAGGGAATTTAGAGTGCTCTTGCTGTGATTTTATAATAATCCATGTATGGGACTTCATTACTGTGGTAAGCCCATCACATTAAGGTGAACTAGAGCCTGCTGTTCTAAGTTTAGAAGACAGCTCAATGTAGGCTCTAACCCTGCTTTTTCTCTGCGTAACCTTATGCCACCAGCAAGTGCAGCAATATGTAAATTTTTATATAGCAATGGTGATTAGAATCACAGTAAGATAATTATCTTTTTTATTCTAAATGTCGTATTACTCCAAAATCAAAAGTTTTTTTGTCTACTAAACAAAAGTAGGACTGACTTAGAATGACTCAGCAAGTCTTCCTTCCTAAAAGATAGCATCTCAAGAAATCTTTTGAGTCAGACAAAACGATAAGCAAAAGAAGCTAGTTACAAGAACACATGTTGTATGATTCTATTTATTATGAAGTTCAAGAATAGGCGAAAGTAATCTATGCTGATGAAAATCAGAATAGTGGTTCCCTGTAAAGGTGGGAGGTACAGCCGACTGGAAAGTTGGCATGAAGGAGCCTTTTGAGTGTGATTGTACAGGAGACACACACACAAATTCCTCAAGTTGTACATTTGAGATTTTTGTACTTTACTGTGTGTCCATCATGCATCAGTAAAAATATTTTTTAAAAATTAATCAAGAAAAAGATAAGCCTCCCCCAAAGAAACATGAGGAGAGAAAGGAAGCAAAGAAAGAAAGAGAGAAAGAAAGAAAAAGAAAGAAGCCCAGGATGGATTATAAAGTCTGACTCTTGTTGGTGACAAAAAGGTGGAGGGGGTAACCAGAGTGGAATTTCCCCGCCTTCAGAGACGATCAACATCCTCAACCACAGATCAATTGATAAACTTCAGATGAGGCATTATGTTGTTTTTAACTCAAAAAACAATTGGGAATTATACTACCAAAAAATGAAATATTTTTTGTTTCTGGTGAGCTGCTTGACAAGCAGTGATTTTTATAGAATTTTCTAAATCGTGGTACATGACCCTTTAGTGAATCATTAGACCAAATATTTCATGAAAAAGAAATAGAAGTGAATATTAAATAAGAATGCCATGACGTAGAAAAGGTAAATGATGCTTTGAGACTTTTGTTTTAATTCTACATGTGAGTGTGGTAAAGTAAAATCTATTCTTACTATGGATTCCTGTGGGAAAAATAAAGGAAAGCCAACACTTTATGGGGATATCTTCCATGTGCTGAAAAGCATACTACAACGAAGGAAATCTTCTAAATTAACACGACGCCCAACGTTTTGATCAGCGCCACAAACAGTGCATCACTGGCACGCAGAGGCCCTTGCGCAAGCTCCGTCAGCACTTTGCTTTTGCTGCCTAAGTATCACAGGCTGAACGCATTGTTATCTGTCCTAAAATCATATTGGTAAGGACACAGATTACTAATCTGGAGCGTGAGTATTTCTTTGCTGCTGCTAAGAAAGCTTTGCATGCTCACACAAAGTGCTCCGAGTTCCCCGCTTCACTTCTGTTCTAAGCCACACACCATCTTTGCCTCTCCTCAGCACACGTGGGCATGGGGGCTTTGAGAACTGTTTAGCAATAAGAAAACAATGCTTTGCTGCCAATATGAAGTAGATAAACACACAACATCTATATCAGTGGAAGAAAAACTGTGCTCTTACGCCTTCAGTTTTCCTACCCCAATTGCTACAGAATCAGTTCCGATTAATCAGGGGCTCAATTCTGGGAGGTCTGGGTGACCTGAGAGTTTCTAAACAACCAGGGCTTTGGGAACTTTCGTTCACTGCTGGTGGGAGTGCAATACCATACAGCCACTTTGGAAGACAGCTTTAAAAAACACTGAAAAAGGACAAAAACCCTCATACGTGTCACATAACATTCAAGATGTATGATTTAAGTACAACAAAGACAATTCTTCAGGGCCCACTTTACCTGTGAATCTACAATGTTGGACATTTCAGGTGCACCAACGTTGACTTCATCCAACTGCAAGCAAAACAACTTTCTGGCAACCCGGACAAAATCTAAAATGGAACACATTTCGGTAAGAACATATTTAACTTCATCTAAATAAATCTTATCTTTTTCTATATTAAGTTGAAGCTATGTGTTAGAACTAAAGCTTAAAATTTAACTTACTCAAATAAGTTGCCTTAAAATAGTATTAACTGAAGTGACAGATAAATATAAGTTCAAACAAAAAGTAAGAGATAAACTGGTTTTAATTTCATCTAACTTTGCTGAATAGTTAAGATAATAATAAAGCAAATATATATCACAGGCATAACTATTCCTCCACCTTGTAAATTATGAGTAGAACTTTTTCTGAAACATATGACAATGTTATGATTTACAGTTTTTCTAGCTGGAAGAACCCAAGATTCAATAATAAAAACAGTAGCAGCGAATGTTTCTATACAGCCTTTGTACGGCAGGCACGGTGCTTTGCAAGTTCATCCTCGGAATTTTGTGAGGAAGGTCCTTTTACCGTCTCCATTTTACAGTTTGGGGCTAAGACAAGTGAACTGTCTAAGTCACCCAAAGCCACCTGGCAAATAAGTAGCAGAGCAGGATTCCATTTAAGGTCTGACTCAGAAACATCACTCTTGATTATGACATAGCACTGCCTCATGCAGTCGGAGCAGACGATAATCTTCTTCGGACACGGAGTGTGACCTACTCGCCTGTCCACCCTCAAAGGTTTTTGGTTTTAGTACTATATTTTTAATTCCAAGGATTTTTTTAATGATCTCTGAGTGTTCCTATTTTATGGTGTCCTACTCTTATTTCATGGATGCTTTATCTTTGCTTATCTTATTAAAGGTGTTGTTTATGGTTTATCACGAAGTTCTCTTCTGCTCTCGCAATAGTTCCCTTTTTTGAGTTCCTTCTATTCCATTTGCCTGACAGTTTAGGGCTCTATATGTCATGATGGAGGATGTCTCCAAACATCTAATGACTCTTGGCTGTAAGTTCATAGTTAAGAAGAATTAGGCACTAAATTATTGATTGAAAATTTTGTGTGGGTAACTTCCCTCGTCAACTGGCATTTCCACTACAGAGCAATTAGATGGCCAAGCTGATGTTTTTGTTCAGCTTCTCCTGACACTCCTACGACCTCTTGCCTATAGAATATAAACATGGCTGCCCATTTCCCTGAGCAATCTGGGTGTATGTTGTGAGTGGTAAGTCACCATAGACTCACCCCAAATAGCTGGGCTGCAACTATAGGTCCAAACCTCTCTGGTTTAACTTCTCGAGAACATACTTATTTTCCTCTGCAGGTATAAAGGAGTGGTGGTTGCTGGATTGCTTGAGAGGGGGCATGGAACAGCATATACAATTGCTCCCTATACAAACTTCCAACTTTCGGTTTTAAATGTCCTGCCTGCGCCCAGCTTTCAGAAGTGCCTAATGCTCTCAGTCATTTTCAGGGACAAATCAGCTGTTCCCCATTGTGATTCCCTTATCTCTTCAGGCTTTACCTGCCTCTGCTCACTAATTCATTTATTTCCTCTCCTTATATATTGTGTTTTTACTATACATGCAATTCTGTTTCATGGGTCTCATTATTTTGAGGTGATTTTCAAGAGGAGAGGGGAGCAAATATATCTTTTGTTTCATGACTTCAAAACCAAGAAGTGAATTCCTTTTTTTAAGCAACAGAGATGCTTTTTAAAATTATACAATGTTGCATCTATTTCATAAGAAAAAATTAAATATGTAATGCTGTCAAGGATACAAAAATTGTTATATTCCAATATTACTAGTGGCAGAACAAATAACATGTAAAAAAATCTCTGGAAAACAACTTATCAATACATATCAAAAGTCCAAACCACTTTTGGGCATTCATCTTAAGAAAAAAGAACAACAAATGCCATGATGTTAAATACAGAGTTATTTATAATATCAGCTACTGAGAAACCATCAAAATTCCCAAAAGTGAAAAAGCTTAATATTACAGTGCGTGAACATTATGCTACCTCTAATAGGAGCAATTATACAGCATCATAAAAATATTTACCATATCATATTAGCTACAAGAGATTAAAATTTCACCATAATGAAATTAGCACTTCTATATTTTGTACTTTTGTGTTACTACTAAAACAATGCACATGTAATAAATTAAAAATATGATAGAATTACAGTATTTTAGAGACAAAAGATTCCGAGAAAGTTCTCCTTTCTGCTGACCTACTATAATTCTAGCTGCATTTTTAGAGTAGTGATTGAGGAGTTGGAAATAGATGTGGTCTTGTTTGCATTCTCACTCCTTCTAGGAAGAGGAACTTTTAATGAAAATGAGTCACAATAACTCTTCAAACAAGTTTCCGTGATGACATAACACAGCGTGCCTAATATTACCTCCGAAAGACACTGTCCCCTTTGGGTCTGCTTGCACTTGCTGTCTCAGGGCTTGGTGCTGTTCCTTTGTGGGATGAATACCAAGGTAATTTAGAGCCTGGAAGGAAAATGACTCATGTAAAGCAATTTTCCAAATTTCTAAAGAATAAAACTTTTTATTAGAACTTCATTTTACAACCCCAGTGAAAAGAATCAATATCGGGAACAGTGATCAGAGTTAGATTCCCAATGAAAATCTGCTATTTATGGATTAATTTTCTATAAAATATTAGCTTCCTCATTCCACTGCCTCAGTACACCCCCCCTACCCTCCACCCCCCCGCCGCCCAAAGTTAGTGCTGTAGCAGATTCTAAATTTATAGGCATGGCCCTAGAACCAAAACTCAAACTATTTCCTGGTTTAAAATATGTGAAATAGCAGAAGAAAAAGAGCAAGAAAATCCTATTAAATCCAATTTAACATTAATTTCTATAAACAACACTTTAAAACATGTATATTGTGTTAATAGCTTGTACTTGAGATGAAAAATAAAGTTGATGGAAACTGAATTAAATACAAAGTATCCTAATTTTTGGCTTGTTTATGAGCAGGCTTACATAAATAGTAAACTAAATGCTTTCTCTGGAAAGCTTCTCTCTACCTTCTCCTGTTAGCAACCATTGCTGCTTAAAAAAAAAAAATTCAGAGACTGCTAATTGCATTCCAGTGTCCATTCTCTCCTTGTTCGTTTGTAACAGAACCACAGTATTGAGCTAGAAACACTGTCATCCAGCTAAAAGATATCCCCCAGCCCCTTGTGCGGCTTGATGAGGGCATGTGACTATGTGGTGGCCGAGGGGATGTAAGGCAAAGTGCTGCAAGGAACTTCAGGGAAGTCTTTCAAAAGTAGAGGTAGGCACTTCCCGTCCTTCTTCCATCTCTCTTTGGGCTTAGTTAAAAGAAAACAAAAAAGGAAGATGAATGGAAGGAAGGGAGGGAGAGAAAAGAAAAGGGAGGGAGGGAGATTGGTTGCTGGAATTCAAGTAGCCATCCAGATTCACGAGTGCCCTCAATAAAGATGGCGGAGCAGAAAGATGGTTGGAACATGGGACTCCAATGCTGTAGGACCTCCATGCCAGCCCTGGATTACCTTCTTTTGGGTTTCTTTTTGGTGTGAGAGAAATACATTTCTAATGGAAACCACTGTTATTTTAGGTTCTCCAGTTATTTATACATATAAATATAAATATAAAAATATATATATGTAGCAAAACCTAATCTTAACTAATGCATAGAGCCTGATTGGATGCCCTACATTATTGAATTCTCACAAGAACATATTCTGTGTCAATCATATCAAAACTAAAACACAGGCAAAGTTTAATATTGGTAAGTGTCCTTTATAAATTTCTCCCTCCTTTGGAATCTGTTCAGTTATTCATCATTTCATTTACCAAATATTTATTTAGTGCTTACTATTTGTCAGGCAAAGGGACAACCAAACAAGATACAGCTACTACTATGGTCTTTAGATTGACGATAACATGTAAATAAATGTAATTAGTGCTATAGGTGATTTAATGGAAGTGTGCACAGGATATACTATGGCCAAAACAAAGTGGTTAACCTACAGGTGGCGAGGCACAGTGAGAGAAGGAAGCAGGAGGAAGGGAGAACATCGGGAAAGATTCCTTCAAAAGCAATTCTGGAGCTTCATCTAGTACTGTGTGCCTACCCTGTCTACATCAGAGTCAGAAATATAATATTTGCCTTGAAAGACATGAAATAATGGTTCTTAACGTTTGGTGTTCTTTAACTTCAGTCACAAAGATGTTCTAAATTTTCCAAAAAATAAAAATAAAAATAAAGGAAAGAGAATAATACAAAGAATACCCATGTACTATCATCAAATACTCATATTTGTTTGAAATTTTTATTTTTTAAAGAAATGAATATTAATGACTTAGTTGACAGCTCTCTCCATTGCTCCTCAACAGACACCACTACCCTAGGGTTGGTGTATCCTTCCCGTCCCTGATGTGATGCCAGTGCTACAGGTAACCCATAATAATATGTACGCTTGTGCATTAAAATTTTACATGAATAGCACAGTACAAAAGAATAATCTTACAAATTATTTTCATCTCAATGTTTTGATTTCACATTTGCTCAAGATTGTTTGTAAAACTAGTTCAATTATTTTAACTTGAAAAGGTATTCAACTGTATGAATATATTATAACTTATTATCCATTCCTTGATTAATGGGCTTTTATAATTTCTCTGATACAGTTTTCATCAAGATATTACATATGTCTCCTTGTATAGATGTGCAAGAATTTCTCTATAGTACATCCCTAGAAGAGGAAATGTGGAGTCACAGGGTTAACACAGTCAACTTCATTAGACACTGTAAAATAACACTCCACATTGGTGGTACCAAGCAATTTATGCACACCACTAGTAGAAAAGCACTCCTATTTTCTAGTCTTAACAGCACTTTGTGTTTTTGTACTTTAATTTTTGTCAATGTGTTGTATAGGAAATAGCACATTGTGTGTTCATTTGAATTCCCCTAATTACAAGTGAGATCGAACTTCTTTTCCATGTTGATTAGCAATATTTTTGACTCACAAATTACTTAGCAATATGTTTTATATTCTCATACACAGTTGTAAGACATAATTTTTGCTAATAATTCTTAATTTGGTGGCACACTCCTGACTGTGAAAACCAACAGTACCTCCAGACCTTGCCAAAGGTCCCCTGAGGCAGAACCCCACACCCCTGTTCTGGAAACTGCTGCTCCAGGAGCACACACCATCAGTAGATGGGGGCACGATTTTTCTGATTTTCTATGAGTCCAGCACCTATATATAAAATACATATAAGTTTTGTATTTTTTACAAAAATTAAATTGCACTATATACACTGTTCTATGTTTTTAAAAACTATCAATATATAAAATTTACAGCTTTCTATTCTGTAAATTTTAGATCTTTGGCATGCTTTTTAAAATTGTTATAATAGTATATTACAGCTCAGCATTTACATACATCTGTATCAGATTCTGAATTTAACAAAACATTGCAAAAGACCCTTCTGAACTTTCCCCCAGAGGTAACCAGTCATACATTTGATTTAATATTCCCAAACATTTTATTATAATATTTGATGTATACTAAAAACATGTACTGTATGAAACAAACATATATTTTAAAGCAGGACAATAAAAAGAAACATCCATGAATCCATTTAAGAATCACAAATCTGCCAATACTAAAATTTGAATACTATTTATTTTAAAATGGTTTATCACATGCATACTTATTCCTCTAACTATTACTTTGTTTTGCTGTTTATTAGCTTCATAAAAACGCTGCAGATTGTCTTCAGAAACGTGCTGTTTTCATCTTGCAGTATGGTTTCATCACTCACCCAGTGGTCATATGCTATTGTAACAGTAATGAATTCACTTTGACAAATACAATATTTAGTTAGATTAATATGCCACGATGCATTCATCCATGCTCCTGCAGATGGACACTGGATTTTCTGCTTCCCAGCACTGCAGCCATTAACATCCCTGTGCATATCTACTACAGCACCTGGGTAAAATCCCTGCAGGGTGTATTCCTCCTACGAGTAGTATTGGTGGGTCTTTTTCCTGACTGATTTGTAGAGTTGTTCATGTATTTAGCATTTCACATTATGTGTATTACAAATATTTCTTCCAGTTTTTGGCATAACTTTTCACTTTTTAATATTCTCTTCTTACAGAGTTTCTTTTTAAACATTTTTTATAGTTTATTTCAAATCTCATATTTTGTAAACTTTTTTTATTGGTTGATTTTTAGAAAGAGGGAGGAAGGGGAAGAGAGAGAGAAGAACAGAGAGAGAGAAATATCGATTTATTGCTCCACGTATTTATGCATCCATCAGTTGATTGTTGTATGTCGAACCCGCAACCTTGACATATTGGGATGATGCTCTAACCAACTGAGCTACCTGGCCAGGGTATGGAGTTTCTTATGGACAATTCTTAGGCATGTTTTGATACCATTACATCATATTTGTATAAATATATATTATGAACAGATTTAAAAATATTTTAAGTTTTAATTTTTGTATAAATGGTATCACATTGTATACATCAATATATAACTTTGTTTCATGGATAGCAGACTTATTGATATATAATTCACATCTCATAAAATTCACCATTTTTATGTACAGTTAAATGACTTAATATATTCACAAAGTCGTGCATCGATCACCGCTAACTCTAGAACATTTTCACCACCTCCCAAAAGAAACCCCATACTCATTAGCAGGCACTGCCTATTTCCTAATGCCCCCAGCTCCCGGCAAGCACTGATCTATTTCCTGCATGTACGGATTTGCCTGTCATGGGCATGCACACAAATAGAATCACACACTTTGTGTTTGTGTGTGTGTGTGTGCCCAGCTTCTTTCACTTGGCTTAATGTTTCAAGGTTTATCTGTGTTGTAGCATGTATAGAATTTCATTTTATGGCCCAATGATAATTCATTGCATATATAATATATATACACATATTGCATTTTGATTATCCTTTTTTTGTTATAAAAGATGAATCAAGAATCAAAGAAACAAGATATTATTATAAAAGTACTAGGTAGATGATAACAAATTAGAAACTCAGTGGGTATGTGGAATAGCAGATGGCTACAAAGAAAGAGAACTAGAGAAACAGTGTCTTACTAAAGCTAAAATACAGGGCAATAATAAGCATACAAGTTGGGAAGGGGCTAATTCCAGTTAAAGTGCTGTAAGTGTCTTGTACATTTAAAAGAAAGGTAAAGATTCTGAATAACTTTATACTGATTAAGTTAAACATGTATGTTAAAAATGTATGTTAATCACTAAAAGAATAGCAAGAGAAGGTATAATTTCTAAACAAGTTGGAGAAAAAATATAAAATGCAAAGTAACCTAATAATTAAACATAAATCAAGCAATATAATATAGAGGGGTAAAAAGTAATAAAAACAAAGAAAATTTTAAAAATATGACAAAATAAATCAAAATGCATTATAATTAGACTAAATGTAAACTATGTGGAGCAATGGGAACTCTTACCTAACACCGGTGGGAATGAAAATTGATAAAACTACTGTAGAAAACAATTTACCAATCCAACGATTATTTTGAGCACTGACTATGAACCAACCATTTTTCTAGGAGCTGGAGAGATAGAAGCAAAAATGTGGCAACACCTCAAGTGAATTTGGAGGTACACTCCCTGACTTCCTAACACTTTAGTAATTAATTTTTTAAAGCATATAAATGGTAAACTCAAAATTTAGAATACAGTTACCTCCTGGGGGGAAGGAAGGCATATGTGATCAAGAAGAAACACAGGCAATTTCGAAAGTTTTCCTGTTTAGCTGGGTGGTGGGTATATACATTTATTAGCCTTTATTTATTTATTTTTTTCATTTATTAGCCTTTAAACTGCACATGTATAATATAACCATTTCTGTGCATAACTGATATTTTCATGAGAAGATATAAAGACAATTTTATAAAATGAATGCAAGTAAAACACCTATCACAGAAGGTATTCAACATATGATTCTTATTATATTAAGTAATAATGAAGTTGCAAAATGCAATGAACTACAGTGTAAATTGATCTAGAGCTAAACTTCACAATAGGTGAAAGTTTTGTTAAATGTAAAATATTTAAGATACAGCAATTTAGCGAGCAGGTCAGTGAGACGAGCTCATAAATTTAAATTGGAAGTAATTCATTTTTTATCAAAAAGTAGGTTCTAATAATTTATTGAATAATGTCATCTTTTAGCCTTAAAAATGCAAATGTATTAATTGGACAATAACTGTCCTTAACATTTTCTGGTGTCCAAATGATGAATTTAAGAAATGTCACTGCTGTATAGTATTAGTCACATACTTCCCAACCTAATAACAAAGAACATCTCATTAACTATAATCAGACACTGGACATGCATTGCTCACTACGGCTTTTTTCAAATGTTACAGAAATGGCAAGAGGTAAAGTAAATACCAGCAAAATGGCACCTGTATCCCATAGCATCTTCCCCAGGTACAAAGATAGATATGGATAGTACAGAAGTGTCTTCTAACCAACCAATAAATTATATCTCCATTTGCTCTTTTCCATTCCTACTTATAAGTTCAATGTTAGGATCAAGTGAGGCACAAAAATACTTTGTGTCCAGTACTTTGGATCAAGTACTTATAAAAATACTTCGAGAAATATATCACTAAATAACTATGGTGAAATTATTTTTAAAATATCTGTATATAAAAATAATTCTCAGTGTATTCATGGAAAGAGGCAATCTTTTAGACAATAAATTAAAAAATAACTACTTCAGAGTTAGAATTCTATCACTTTCCAGGAGATTCTGGTATAAAATATTCTACTTAGGAAAAACGGAAAGGATTTCGTGAAGACCATGCCACTCACACACACTGTGTAACAGGTACTCTCCTGCATCGGATTCTGACCCCTGCCTTCCTTACAAATGGCAGCGAGTGAGTGGGGTAATTCATTAATAACCATATAATCAGTCAACACCTTTTCCTTGTGAAATCTTATTACAGTACCAGTTTTCTAGATACTATATGCAATGTATTTATAGAAGATAAAGAAATAAAGATACAACTTTATTACATTTTAAATGCTTGGTCAATCATCCTTACCTATTAATAAGAAATATATAAAAAATGTAATGGATGACAAAGTTGAATTTGTCTACAAACTAGCAACTATAATAGAAGGACTTACTTCAAGTTAAAGTGATACAGATATTGTTATAATAATAATTGACTTTCCAAAAAGGGAAAATATTTGGATGGATAGACACTAATTTGGATTTTAGAAAAAAAATTATTAAGTGAAATAGTTTCAAACTCTGAAAACAAGGAATGCTCTACTAAATACAGTCACTAAAAATATTTTGAATAAAAGTCAGGAAGCTGAATTTACACAGTGTTTCAAGGTTTACCTATGTTATAGCATATATCAGAACTTTATTCATTTTATGGCCCAATAATAATTTATTTTATATCTATCTCTATATCTACAAACACACACACACACACATGCCTATTGCACTTTGATTATCCTTTTTTTAAGTTATAAAAGATGAATCAAGAATCAAAGGAACAAGATATTATTATAAAAGTACTAGGTAGATCATAACAAATTAGAAACTCAGTGGGTATGCAGAATAGCAGATGGCTACAAAGAAAAACTAGAGAAACAATGTCTCACTAAAGCTAAAATACAGGGCAATAAGCATACAAGTTGGGAAGGGCTAATTCCAGTTAAAGTACTGTGAGTAATATGTTTAAAAGAAAGGTAAAGGTTCTGAGTAACTTTATACTGATTAAGTTAAACATGTATGTTAAAAATGTATGTTAATCACTAAAAGAATAGCAAGAGAAGGTATAATTTCTAAACAAGTTAGAGAAGAAAAATAAAATATAAAGTACCCAAATAATTACTTCTTTTGCTATAAAACTGCTATTTTATTTTTCTACAAAAGTAATCAGTTTGCTTGGGCTAAAAGGAAAACCACAACTGGAATTCTGATTCAGTAATCAAGTAACTCATACTTCTCAGAATCAATAAAAATTTAGATGCTTTGCATATCTCTAAGAAAATTATACATATAAGAAATACATATCATGCACTAGAAAATTGAAACCAAGTTAAAAAAAATAAAGGCTGACAGACAGTTTTTAGCTGGATAATTTTCTACTTATCCAGATGAATGGTTAGCAATCTTGAATGTCCAGAAATGTATATTAAACCAACATCATTAAAAAACAATAATTATTTATTTTCAGATATTGATAGGTATGTTCTTAAACCTCAAATATTTAATTTTTAGAAAATATTAATATTAACTGATTATAAACTTTGCCATTAGCCAGAACTTACATTTTAACCAAAAACAAAAAGAGAGTACAAGTCAGCAAAAGACATTCAGGATTTTGAAAATATCAAAAAGACATTTCAAGTATCTAATTAATCACAAAGTTTTCCTGAGCAAAACCCAGCTGTTTAAACAGTGGTAGGTACATGAGGCACTCTTGTGAAGAAGCTTTATCTCGTTGATGGAACAAGATACAGAAAAGATCACAGGGAACTATAGAGTGATTTACAGCAGGCAGAATAAGCTGTTATTGGCCTTGACTAATAATAATTAGCAAAGTCTGGACAAGGGAGTTGAAATTGAGTCAGAATCTGAATAATGGGTAAGATTCAAATTGGCAATGGAAAGTGCTTTGTTATAGGACCATGCAAAGGTATGAATATGGAAATAAACACAATATATGTGTTTATTCTAACTATGCATTTTCATACTCTTCCGAATATGTGAAGTATTATTATCCATGAAATTTGACAGGAATGGAGAGGCTGTGGACCTTCAACACTATATCCACTTTTATATTAAAAAACAGAAGACATGGCACATTCTTGCTGTCAGCTCCCAAATAGCCTGACAAGAGCAAGTTTTAAAATGCTTTCCTACTTTTTTTTTCTTTTTAATCATCTTAAGTTTCTTTTACATACAGAAGCTCTCAATGTTTTACTCTACCCAGGACAATAATTTTGTGCCTTAGTACACTGTTACCATCTTCTTCACAGTGAGCATCTGACTACCTTCTTCTTTAGGATTTAGTTTCCCTTAACTTTTTAAACAATTGAACAAATGGAGTCTCACTTGCACTTACTGCTATTACATACGAAGTCTTCTAAACCTTGTCATAATTTATCCTGTTTCCTTGGACTCTATGTTTAAAATCCCACATTTGTCTTATTGACACATAGGAGGAAACAGATTCATTTACATGTCAATTTAGTGACAAAAGGTTTTATTTTATTTTGTACTTGTGAACCACATGAACTGCCCAACTCAAGCATGAATAAATTAATTTGAATCTAAACTGCCATTCATTTAATTGCAAATGTGTAACTCCTTGAGATACTAAGGGCTCCAGCCCTTCCTCCTCTCCAAGAACAAGACTCCTTCCTTGCTTTAGTTTATGGAAGAAGAATGGAAATTTAAAGTATTTACCATTTCCAGTTTCTCTGCCTTAAGGCGAACGGAGGGATTTAGGGAGATCTTCCTTCCATGTGGTCCGTAATTACCAGTCCAGGCAAGAGCGGTATCTAGGAGACAACAGGGTATACATTCACTGGAGATTTAATTGGAATAGAAATTTTCATTTGACAGGATGTGCTCTGAGCTCCTGCTGTTCAAAAATCATTCTGGTTAATCAGCTGGCAGTTTTCACTTTTGTTTTCATGGCTTTTTCGTTCAATTTAAAATGCATCATACAAATCAGCCTCACTTGAGCCCTAAAAGATTTATAAAAAACTTGGCCAATTAGGCGTTAAATCCCACAGAAATATTAATTTAAAAGACAA